>WUAW01037941.1:0-14664 GCA_017165845.1 Thaumetopoea pityocampa | reverse complement strand
ATCAAATTTTCAAAAATCAGAGATATTTAAAAACAAATTACTCAGATCGACTAACTAAGCGCTTCTGAAACCAAATTCGTTGATGTTTGTTTGTTTGTTCGGGCTTTACGCAAAAACCAGCGTGTAGATTTTGGTCAAATGGTTACAGTCTTAAAGGTACTATTCGGATTTAAATAATGCGGCATGTTTCATCAAAATGGGTCCAGTAGAATTGAAGATACAGCAATTCTCTTTTTTAGTAGCCGCTGTTAAGGTACGAGAACTCGAGTAAAACTGGTACTAGGTTTGTTTATAAAAATCTAGGTTTGTTTCGGCATTTCTCATGTAGCAGAAAACCGACATTCATGTGGGCGGAGCCGCAGGCAAAAGCTAGTATCTATATAAGTAAGTATATGGTTGTCTAGTACCCAAGACCCAGGGAATCCTAATTTGCAGATACACCAGTATGTGTGGAAAAATGTCTCGACTTGACAGCATCATTATCTATACTACTAGCTTTTGTCTTTGGCTCCGTCCGCGTAAAAATCGGTTTTCCGCTATATGGAATGTCCAGAAACAATCATAGATTTTTATAAAAGCCTAGACCCACTTTTACTTGAGCTCTCGAATCTTACTTAAAAAAAGGTATCAAGCTGTATCTTCAATACTACTGCACCAATTTTGATAAAACATGCTGCAGTATTGAACTCGGAATAGTATCTTTAAGAGTGTAATAGTTTGATCAAAATCTATGTGCTGGTTTTTGCATGAAACTCGAACAAATAAACAAACAAACATCGACAGATTTGGTTTCAGAAGCCCTTAATTAGTCGATCTGGGTAGTTTGTTTTTAAATATATTTGATTTTTGAAAACTTGACATTTAACAATTTTATAATAGTATATCATCATCATCCCCAGTCCATATCGTCCCCACTACAGGGGTACGGACCTCCCCTTATCCGGAGGGGGATTAGGCCATAGTCTATCGCGCTGGCCTAGTGCGGATTGGTAGACTTCACATACCCGTTGGGGGCATGCAGGATTCCTCACGAAGTTTTCATTCTCCGTTAAGTACATAGCTGTCCACAGTGTAGACCGTAGATGAATTACAAATAATAACTCAGTGGTACGGGACTGGGATCCGAACCCACGACCCTTCGATCGTAAGCCGTGTCTAAAACCACTACACTAACAATGCACCCAGTGTATATATTATATTAATGTAAAACTTTCTTGCTTACAAACAAAATAACGGTCGAAAAAGACTTGTATTTCTGTAACTTGAAAACCTCAGAACTGTCAATAAAAGCGGAGAACTTTCTTATAAGATGTATTTCACGAAAGGGTATAACAAAATTGAAGGGGTCGGTAGTCAACTTTGTTACGTAACATCAAATCTTCCGATACCCCGACCCTTGGTATGCGTGTATTTAGTTTCACCGAAGTTCGATACCTAGAAAGTTCTAGAACCTTCGACACTTTAGTAATTTATTCGAGGAATATTTGAGGTAGGGTCCATAAGGAAGGACATAATNTAACAAAATTGAAGGGGTCGGTAGTCAACTTTGTTACGTAACATCAAATCTTCCGATACCCCGACCCTTGGCATGCGTGTATTTAGTTTCACCGAAGTTCGATACCTAGAAAGTTCTAGAACCTTCGACACTTTAGTAATTTATTCGAGGAATATTTGAGGTAGGGTCCATAAGGAAGGACATAATTTTTTCATGTGGCTAATGCAAGAAGTGTCTGAGATATGGACAAAATTATCTTGTGAATGCGATTCAAAGGATATTTACTGCTATCTGCAACATGCTGTCTGCATACTTTTACCAATAGTCTATTTAATTATTGATGCTATTATTAATACATACATACACTCACGCCGATATCCCATAAGGGTAGGCAGAGACCATAGTATATACTACATACATACACTCACGCCTCTTTCCCATTGGGGTAGGCAGAGACCACCTCCCTCCACCTGCCACGATCGTTAAATGTGGCAGAGTGGCTATCCGCAGCTCACATTTCGCCCCTATTATTAATATAAAAAGTATTGAAAAACAAACTACTTAGATCGACTAATTAAGGGATCGACTAATTAAGCCAAATACATCGATGTTTGTTTGTTTGTTCGAATTTCACGCAAAAATCAGCGGGCGATTTTGGTCAAACTATTACAAACTTAAAAGTAAGATTCCAATTTAAATACTGCGTCATGTTTCATCAAAATCGGTCCAGTAGAATTGAAGATACAGCTTGATCCCTGTTTTAGTAGCCGCCGTTAAGGTACGAGAGGTCAAGTAAAAGTGGTTATCGGGTTTTTATATAAATCTATAATTGTGTCGGGATTTCCCATATAGTGGAAAACCAACATTCACGCGGGCGGAACCGCGGCTAAAAGCTAGTATTGTATATAATCACACGTACCAATTCTATATACGTAAGTCGTGTTTAATAATGTGCGGGAACGGCATTAGAATAACGTCACTCCATCTTTTTTCGTGGAAGTTGTAAGAGTCAGCTAAGAGATGTAGCAGGATGATGAGCAGCAGCGTTTTCCTGTTATTCAGTCAAAATCTATTGACACATTCAAAACGCCTGCAGCGTGGAGATTATGGCAACTCTTTCCTTTTTATGTTAGAGGCCTACGTCCAGCAGTGGACTCCACTGCTGGACGTAGGCTGATGATGATGTCCTCGATGATGAATCCTAATAATTTCTAATAATCTAATTTCATTCGATCGTTTTTGATATAATAACTCCAATTTTATTTGAATAATAAATACATCAAAACAGTATTTTTTTATTCACAATTTTATATTACCCTAGAACCTGGACAATGTAGATCATTGATTCGCAAAGTGGTCTATATCGACCCCCAGGGGTCGGCGATGACCTGCAAGGGGTCCACGCCAACTGTCAATAACACATTTGAAGTTAATAAATTTAAAAAAAATTTTGGGGGTCTATTTAAAAGTGAAAAACCTTACAAGTGGTCTATAAAACAAAAAAGTTTGAGAACCTCTGATGTAAATTGCATTTAAATTAGTAAAGTTTCGTATAAATGCTAAATAAGTCACTTTTGGCTCAGGTTATTTGACGGTATAGATTCCACTTCCTTCTAACCCTCCCTTTAAAGTTGGAAAAGCAAACCTGCCGAACGTGGAGCCTAGAAAATAACCATCCAAGCGGACAAAACCAAAAGAAGTTTGACTAAATACCACCAATAGTCCGAATGTATTTTCAAGCACTTAATTTTATAACAAGCTTATAGGCCACTGTTAACTCTAAGGTCAACGGCTCACATCAGAAGCAGTGCCTCTGACCGCCAGCAATTAATTACTTCATTTCATTAATCTTATCGTGACGAGAATTAAAATAAGGCTTCCTAGTGACGTACCGTTACAGCAATATCGATAACGATGTTAAGAGGTGTTCAAAAGCAAACGTGCCACTGCAGTGGGAGTTTGTAAACGTAATGATATTCAGTTACTCTTTGGGTTTTCCTTGCGAATAGCTCCGTCAGTCATATTACTATTTGTGACTTCATCGTAACGTGATTGGCTATATATGGACAGTTGGCTATATTTATATCTATCTATACTATTATAAAATTGTTAAATATCAAATTTTGTAAATCAAAGATGTTTAAAGAAACTACTTGGATCTACTAATTAAGGGCTTTTGAAACAAAATCCGTCGATGTTTGTTTGTTTGTTTGAGCTACACGCAAAAACCGGCAAGTAGATATCGATGAAACTATTGCAGTATTAAAGATACTATTCCGACTTAAATACTGCGGCATGTTTTATCAAAATCGGTGCAGTAGAATTAAAGATACAGCTTGATCCCTGTTTTAGTAGCCGCCTGCGCCGTTAGGGTACGAGAGCTCAAATAAGAATGATTCTGAAGCTTTTATATAAATCTACGATTGTGTCGGGATATCCTGTGTAGTAGAAAATCGACATTCACGCGGGCGGAGCAGCGTGCAAAATCTTGTAAAGTATATGGGCAGTATTAATTTTGTTCCTAAATGTCACGGTATCATTTTTGTAAAAAATAGACAGTGGCGCCTTTGATATATTATATATCCCTCATATATAACGTCCAATTAGTTGTTTTATCTCGTGAGTAAAATTGTCTTTTATAGAGTACATAAGAATTAATGAAAACCGAAATCTTTACTTTAATTGCCAACATCAAAGTACTCCATCAGTGACAATAAGCGTTTAAAAAATGAAGATTAACAGAAAACGGGAGGTTAATTAAAATTCTAAGAATTTTTAATGATGCAATTTAAACAGAAGTTAAAATTATTGAACTTTTCTAAGCAACAGAAGTATTTATATTAATATTTATTGGTAAATGGAGATACTTGTAAAATGTTTTTTTTTGTATTTTTATGTGATTTTTAACCAAAAATTTGATTATATTTACCATTTAATATCAATGATAATCTAATTCATTCTTTTCTTTTCAAATATTCATGTTGTGTTTATTTTTCGTTTGGGCATAGAAGAAAAAGACCAGAAGATGACGCGATGATGTGAAGAAATTTAATCAATTTTAAATCAAATCAATATATTTATTTTAAACATAATATATAATTTGATCTCGATGTATGTTGGTTTAAATATTTTTTGTCCCGCTAGTTATAAATTCTTTTTTATGGTCAACATACACTATATTATATACACATACAATATGAAAAATCTCTGTCCGATCAGTGAAGGTGTTATTATATGATCATCATCGTCACCAGAAGCTCGTGGAAGTCCACTGCTAAACATGAGCCTTTTGCTTCTCAATCCCTCTTTGAAAAGGAGGGATTTACAATTACCTTCATGCTTAGGAGGCATCTTGGAGATCGCAGTAGATATTGATAGAATAACAGCATAACGCTATTGCTCATTATCCCGGTATATCCTTTAACCGGTTCTCACAGCATCCGCAAAAACAGATGGAGTAACGCTATTATTATGCTGGCAACACACAGCCATTGTGTTATTGGGTATCGATATTCTATTCATGTAATACGTTTTAGGTGATAAGAAATACCTCGAATAAACATACATACATACATACATATACTCACACCGGTATCTCATATATTGGAATAGAGCCATCTTTAAATACGGTGACTGCATCTGCGGGAGTCGCCATTTGCATTTGCAATTTTTCTGAACACTTAGGTTTTAACAGTCTAAAGGTCAAAAATTAGAGACTTGCAAAATTTAACTATTAATTTTCCTTTTAAATACATGTATATGCATATACATACATACACTCACTAGCGTGAGTGTATGTACTCGTATAAGTTTGGGATCATAAGTGTGGGCAGATACCACAGTTTGCCACATAGTACGATTTTGACATACTTCTCTCACCCTATCCACATTCATACGTCTTTTCATATACTTTCGTCGATTAAGCGTGCTACGAACTTGACTTTTCGAAAGAAGTTGTTCATTTAAATTTGGTCGAGGTAAATTTTTCCTGGTCGCCCTCTTCCGACACTTCCACTCACATTTGCTCGGTATATTCGCTAGTGTGATAGGAGATCGGTTTAAGTTGTAGTATGATGTTGTGACATGGATCGGGAAAGAAATACACCAATGGTTTGGTCATTTTGAAAGGATGAGTGAGATTCGATTGATAAATGAATATACCCCGTAAAAATGAAATTAAATGAGGGAATGGTAACACTGTCGCATTGAGAGGCGTGACGACGTCGAGCGCTGCCACGTTCAGACATACTGACGATGACGGTGTTATCACATTTT
Source organism: Thaumetopoea pityocampa (assembly GCA_017165845.1). Lineage (NCBI taxonomy): Eukaryota > Metazoa > Arthropoda > Insecta > Lepidoptera > Notodontidae > Thaumetopoea > Thaumetopoea pityocampa. The sequence continues at coordinate 8,894 of WUAW01037941.1, read as the reverse complement.
AATAATAATTTCTCTTATTTTTGTTTTAGTTTTCATTCGGATAACTATATGTTCCTTTCGAGTCAGACAGGATTTTATACATATTATATAATTAAACACTTCGACTTTCCATCGATTGGTAAATTAACGTATCGTATAATTTATCGAGGTGTAGTACATCACTAATGACAGACCCCCAACAAGCATATTGTGTACAGCGCAAAAACCTAGCTGTTGCCAAAATTGTTTGAGGAATTGTTTCAAGTGTTACAAGTTAACCACGCCTATATAAGTGACTTTTGTTGAAAAACTCCCGCAAAAATGTGACATTACGCCCTTGAAACGATTTTGTAACGAACTGGATTATTAATTGCTTTCTCATCGTGATCCAGCAAATAAATAGACCTGCAACGTTTCGTTTGTATAAACTTTTATGAAAATAATAATTAGTCTGAATAATCAGTCAGCAAATAATAATGAGTCTAAGAGTTAGAAGATTCGACACGCGATTAAGCGGTTGCAGGTTCAGACCCCAGTCTCGTACCACTGGGTTTTTCAAAGATATTATGTACTTATGTACTATATTGTAGATACTATGTACTTAGACGGAGAAGAAAAACTTCGTGAGGAAACTTCCATGCCCGCATGTGTGTGTGAAGTCTACCAAACCGCACTGATCCAGCGGGGTAAAATACGGTCTAATTCCGCCTCCTGCTTAACGCAAGGACCTCGCCGCTGTAGTGGGGACGAAATTGAGAATGAGGATTGGGAATGAATTATTTCACCGCATCTCTTCTCTTGTTTGCCATGAGTATCAGCTGAGAGATACTGAGGAGTATATTAGGACAGAATCACCAATAATTATCATCATCAACAGCCCATGAAACTAATGTTGGACATGGGCCTCCGCCTAAAAAAGGAGGGATTTGCTATAATCCCCACGCTTGACAGGCGTCTTGTAGATCGCAGTAGATATTGCTTGAATAACAGGATATGAGGGTATTTGTAAAATAAGTATCGGTCGCTCTCTCGTCATTAAACGCAATTAAGAACGGACGTATTTCATTGTACTGCATATGTAATAACACTGCTGCTCATTATCCTGGTACATCTCTCAGCTGGTTCTCACAGCATCCACATGGAGACATGGAGTGACGCTATTATTACGCCGGCGCTACGCGGCCAACAATATTATCATTACCTACCAGGCCAACGTGGTAGACTACTGTTTAATCCCCCACCTTATAAGGGGAAGTCCGTGCCCCTGTAGTGAAGACGGATATGGACTGGGGATGACAATGATTATGATTGTACGCAAATGGGTGATTTATATCGTGGAGTTAATATCAAACACGGAATGTGCACTGGACTTTATTACCGTGAGACACGAGACAAACGAACAAGGCACAGAGACGACCGGCGCGGCGGGGTGAGGACGCGTGCGACGTAATCATAAAGACAATTGTGCACTATGTCTCTAGATGATGATGATTTCATCATCATGTAGAGACATAGCCAAAGCGTGGTTGGTTCGTTCTTCCTGCACGAGTTAGCGGAACAGCAGATCGGTTCGACTTATTTATTTTTCTTACTTAAATTTTTATTATTTTCTATTTTTCAATTTCAAGTTCTAAAGAAAAAAAATTGTAAAATGTGAATAGTAAACGTTTAAAACAATACCAATATTATAAATGTGAATGTGAGCTTGTTTGTTTGTTTGTTTTTATACACTTTCACTCCTTAATTGCTCGACCGATCATCGTGATGTTTTGTACACACATTGTCTGGTGTAGAGAGAAGGACATAGGGTATCTTTTATCACAAAAAAGTGAGCAATAGAGCAATTTGTGTTATCACGGGTCTTTGACATATATTTAAAAATATCGATACGAGTGAAGCCGCTGTTAAAAGCTAGTTATACCATAAATAGTTTCATGTCATTAAATTATTATATGACATGAAAAATTCTTACTATTGAAAGTTAGCAAAATTTGGAAAAAATATACATTGTGTGGGCAGGCCTTCCACAAGGTGGACTGACGACCTTGTTAGGGTTGCGGGAGGCCGCTGGATGAGGGCAGCGCAAGACCGATCTTTCTGAAAATCCTTGCGGGAGGCCTGTGTTCAGCAGTGGACGTCTTTGGGCTGAGATGATGATGATGATGATGATGATGATACATTCTGTAAATTAAAGTTGCTTCAGAAGGATTCGTGCATAAAAAAATTAGACTACGTAATTAATAATTATGTAATAATTAGTTTATTTAAAAATGCAAAAATTCCAGGAATAAAATTAAAAATCTGAGAAAATTGTACGCATGATTTTTTTTTAGATTTTTATACGAAATTAAAAGATAAAGAATATTTTCAAAAACGGAATTTCTGCAAGTCTCATTTCAAAAGCTGTATAATTTAAAATTTTCCATCAACCAAGATAATTGCTATCTTTATTTTAGGACGCTTAGACTGTGCGTGGTCATACGCCACAAAGAGATTGCGGGGGATTGCCGACAATATGCTACAGAATTTGCATTTATATGGTCGTTAATCATCTGCAGTTTTTAGTGAATTTAATATTTATAAAATAATTAGATTTCACCCGCGGCTTCGCTTACATTAATATCCTTAATTTTATAATAAATATTTTACAAAAAAATTATTTAATATTTTTGTAAAATATTTATTCTACCCTCGAGTGCAGTTGTTTTTCGGAATAAAAGGTAACTCTTATGTCCTTGTCTGTACACCTGAAAATATATGTACAAAATTTCATGATGATCGGTTGAGTAGTTAAGGTTTGAAAATGAAACAAACAAACAAACTCACATTCGAATTTATAATAGTAGTTAGTATATTATCATATAATCTATACTATTATAAAATTGCTAAATGTCAAATTTTCAAAAATCAAAAATATTTATAAATAAGCTATTCTATTCTATTATTTAAAAATAAATATTATCTACAATATTATATTATACCAGCTTCAGCCCGCGGCTCCGCCCGCGTTAATATCGATTTTCCGCTACATGGGAAATCCCGAGACAATCGTCGATTTATGTAAAAAGCTTTGGAATCACTTTACCTTGACCTCTCGGATCTAACGGCGGCTACTAAAACTTTGATGAAACATGTCGCAGTATTTAAGTCGGAATAGTACCTTTAATAATGTAATAGTTTAACCGAAATCTACCTGCTGGTTTTTGCGCGAAGCCCGAACAAACAAACAAATAAACATACATCGACGGATTTGGTTTCAGAAGCCCTTAATTGATCGATCTGAGTAGTTTTATCTTTGATTTTTGAAAATTTGATATTTACCAATTTTGTAATAGTTTAATTTTATAATTTCCGCTACATGAGAAATTCAAATAATCATAGATTTATATAAAAAGCCGTAGAACCACTTTTACTTGACCTCTCGTATCTTAATGGCGGCTACTAAAACAGGGGTCAAGCTATATCATCAATTCTATTGGTCCGATTTTGATGAAATATGCTGCAGTATTTAAGGCCGAATAGTACCTTTAAGAATGTAATAGTTTGACTAAAATCTACCCGCTAGTTTTTCCGCACAGTTCGGACAAACAAACAAACATCGACGGATTTGATTTCAGAAGCCTTTAGTTAGTCGATCTGAGTAGCATTTTTTAAATATCTTTGATTAAAAAAAAATGATACAAGAGAATAAAAGAACGAACATAAAACGCGGCACTGGGTAAGATTGGTTAGACCACCGCGCTGATTGCAGTCATGCGAACTTGATTAAATTAAATTAAAAATTATTGTTGTTGATAAATCTCTCCGGCATATAGGTTTCCTCACGATGTTTTCCTTCACCGTTTGAAGCGAGTGATAATCAGTTATTAAATTTATTAATACGCGCATGATTTCGAAAAGTCAGAGATGTATGCCTTGGTTTCGAATACCAAATCTAAAATTTAGTATCCGTGGTCGTACCACTAGGCTGTCACCGCTTATTATTATATTCATCATCATCATTATCAACAATACATGGAAATTCACCGCTGGACTTTAATTGTCTTAAAAAAGAAGCATTTGCCTTAACCCCACGTTTAGCAGACGTCTTGGGGGTCGCAGTAGATATTGATTGAATGTCTACGGCGATATGCAGTTACCGTGGATGCAGGCGGTTCATAGTCGTTCTGTGTGATGATTATTAGAGGAGGCCTATGTCCAGCGGTGGACCTTGGTGGGTTGAGATGATGATTGCTTGAATAACAGGGTAATGCTGCCGCCCATTATCCTGGTACATACGAGTAGCTGGTTCTTTCAGTATTCAAGGGAAGAGATGGAATAATGATATCATCATGCCGGTGTGACGTTGGGACTTTTGTGATTATATAAATTTTATAATTATATGAATTTTATATAAATTTTATATTAATTACAAGGGGTCAGGGACTACATAGTCTTAGTCTATTCGGCAAATAGACATAAGTAAGACGGGTAAGCGACTTCAGCCCCCTGAGCTACTACTGTCTCTTCCAACTCCTTCTGAGTTAGTAGTATCCTATAGTCCTGTTCCTAAATTCCGTATTCCTTGTTCAATACACCTTTCCTGCCTCACTCTCTTTCCTTTCCTTCATTTTTGTGGGAATGCAATGAGGAAATTTAACGCTTTTGAAACTTATAATAATGGCGGTGTCGTGATTCGCCACCTGATACGTCTCGTTTCCCGCGGGGGCGAAAAGTTGGCTACGAATAGCCACTTTGCTCACAGCAAGTGGAAAGAAGTGGTCTCTGCCTACCCCAATTCTTCGGTAGTATAGTGGTCAGTATGCCCGCCTGTCACGCGGGGCACCTGGGTTCGAGTCCCCACCGGAAAGTCAGGGAATAAGTCGTGATTATACGTATGTACATTTATATAATTATATTCAATTATTATGCATATTAAAGCAAAAAATGTGTGTATTTTCTCGAGAGAGTTAAGTTATAATTAGTTGGTTTTCAATAGCATTTATGGTGTAAGCAATGCTTCGCAGCGAACTTAATATTCCATGTTTGTACTTCAGTAATTCATAAGCAATATTCACATAGCATTTAAACATCGCGGTCCCATTTCTGTGAGTAAATACCGGCGCTATCAGCCCCACAGCGATCGCGTTTCACAGACAACTACAAACATTTTGAACCAACCACACAATAGTACCTCAATGTAAACGTTTATGTGTTTTTATGTATATGTATGTGTGTTTGATCCAAATGTGCTTGCTGTTATGTAATATTATCTTTTTTTTTTGATATTAAAAGCAAGGAATATAAGTTTAGCATTTAATAAAATTATAAAAGCTTACAGCAAACTAATCTAGTTTTAATAATTATAGTTCTGGTGTCTTAAAGTTTTAAAGTAGTCAAAGAAAAGGTACATTTTTATTCATCATTATCAGTCAGTCCATGAAAGTAGGCCGGTGGATATGAGCATCTCCTTAAAATGGTGGGATTTGTCATAATACCACGCTTAGCAGGCGTCTTGAAGATCGCAGTAGATTTTGGTTGAATAACAGGACAACGTTACTGACCATTATTGTGGTACATCCCTCAGATGGTTCTCAGCATCCACGGAAAGACATGGAGTGATGCTATGCTTAGTAGCATAGCATCACTCCATCTCTAACTCTATCTATCTATCTCTATCTCCTCCATTATAATAGTTTATGTCGACGTCAAACAGCAACCGTTTCATTATAAATGCTAAATTAAGTTCTTCAAAAATTTTATTTGCTAGAATAAAGAGATGCTGAAGTGGATTGCGTTGCACAATCTACAAAACTTGTATCCGAGACATTCATGGTGTCCATGACAGGACAAATGAAGAGCAGGGAGGTCAACTGAGGTAAGATTAATTCCTGTGTCGCGGGGACTTTACAAACATTCAAATAACGGAAACACAGAATACCCAGACTTTGAACAACAATTTGTGGTTTACACAAAGTTGTTGTCCCGTGTGGGGATCGAACCCACAACACTCGACAGCGCAGTGGACGCTTAAACCACTGCGCCATCCGTGTAGTCCAATGTGGTCCGTCATATACACAGTACGTTTTGTACAGGTTTACTGTCACTTACATATGTAGTACTATACGCAATGCTACTTCACCACTTCTCTTTTAGTGCACTATTATTGTTTCTTCTTGTTCTTTGAATTCACTTTCCACTAAACTCCCCTAACTAAGTATGAATCGGGCTGCTTAATACCCGAGGAAATTTCCAAAATCATAATTTAGATTGTCATTTTATAACATTTCTATTGTTCTAGAATTTTCTGCTTTTGTTACAAATATTTAAAAACAAAATTAGGCATCTACAATGACAGATCTAAATAAATACATATTATATTTTAATAAAACGTTCTTAATGGAAGTTTATTAAGCTCTCCATAAATTGAAATTCCTGTCCAACAAAATACGATGGATAATTATTATTTCAATCTGAAAATATAATTTGAATTGTGTAAACAGGAACAAGCTATCTGAAATATTTTGATGGCGAAATGCCTCACCTATATTTGTTTCGGGATCATTAATGTTATTCTTTTAAATGGAATACCTTTTTAGATACAATGTTTATTTTGACCTGTAAATTTTATTCCACAAAAATCTTGTTACAGCCAAATCATCTTGGAGACGTTTACGCGTTTGTATTTAATGTTATACATATTAGACGTAATTTAATATGTCTAACTAACTTCTAACTCTACTTATAAGCGACTGATGCGAGACCAACGCACGTGGTAGCTAACGCAAATTGGTTTATTCTGGTTTCGGCATTGTGTGTACAAACACTATTATAAATGATAAAAAAAACGTATGATTTATCTGTATGTATGTAGATATAGCGTAGAACTCTTAACAGTGACAATAATAAAACAATATAATATTATGACAATAATATTATATTGTCAGACAATAATATTACTTCTACAGATACGTATCTTTAATAAGAGTTCATTTGTAAGGAAGGATTGATACCTAAATTGGTCTACATGGACCCCCAGGGGTTGACGGTGACCTACAAGGGGTCCATGCTAGCTGTCAAAACACATTTGTAATTGAATTTTCTAAAATTCTACATTAACTAAGGCAGTCTATCAAACAGAAAAGACATGGCAAGTTTTCTACTAGACAAAAAGTTTGGGAACCTTTCGATCTAGAAGCTAGTATAGATTGTGGTGTGTATTTTGACTTGGGAAGAGGACGATTTAAAATTTTATACCCTCGATGTTCAGTGGAGTCCGGCGAATGGATTCTTCTCATCCTAGGCGTCTTGAATCATCATCATGATATCAGCCCACAGACGTCCACTGCTGGACATAGTCCTCCTCTAATGATCGCCACAATGAGCGGCTATGAGCCGCCTGCATCCACAGATTGCCCGCGATCCTGATTAGGTCATCGGTTCACCTAGTCGGGGGTCTACCCGAATTACGTTTTCCGGTTCGGGGTCACCACTCTAGCACTTTAAGACCCAAACGTTCATCGGTTCTGCGAGCTACGTGCCCCGCCCACTGCCACTTTTGCAATCCTTTGAGCCACGTCGGCGACTCTAGTTCTCCTGCGGATTATCTATTATCTCATTGCAGATCCTGTCTCGCAGGAAAATCCCGAGCATAGCTCTTTCCATTGCTCGCTGCGTCTTGAAAAAGAAGTTTATTAATTAATACGTGTGCAAAACTTCAAGTTATTCGTAGGCTTAGAAGTGGGTGAAAACTGATCCAAAAAATTCCATTAAATTCATATTGTGGCGATACTGTGGTACTAAGATGACATAAACGGTGTTGGAACAAATTATAAGTAATTATATAATTTTATAAACTGTACCACCACAGGGTGAAAAAAAACATCTGATGGTTTTTGATTTTGACGTTTTCATTATCTATAGTGGGTGTGCGCGTATAGTTTATAATCTTTAGTTGCGACAGTCCACCAAAACAATCATTTGAGCTGAATGCGGTACTTTATTGGTGTNCTTAGAAGTGGGTGAAAACTGATCCAAAAAATTCCATTAAATTCATATTGTGGCGATACTGTGGTACTAAGGTGACATAAACGGTGTTGGAACAAATTATAAGTAATTATATAATTTTATAAACTGTACCACCACAGGGTGAAAAAAAACATCTGATGGTTTTTGATTTTGACGTTTTCATTATCTATAGTGGGTGTGCGCGTATAGTTTATAATCTTTAGTTGCGACAGTCCACCAAAACAATCATTTGAGCTGAATGCGGTACTTTATTGGTGCAATTCAACTTATCCTTGTCTCACAAAGGATATTTAAAAATATCATTGTTTAAAAGATTGAACATTTACGTGGAGTTTTGGCACCGATCACACTTGAAGTTTTATTTTAGTGTTTTATATTAGTTTACTATGAAGTTTGATATGTAAATTCGGTGTCGTTCTGTAGATGAATCGTCAATTATCATGAACAACATTGAAACGTTAGAATAAAACTGTGACATTGAAATTGAGCGTATTTTTATATGCCCGCGGAACTTTTCCTAGTCAACATAGTCATTGTGGGATTGACGTCTAAGCTCCTAAAAAGTAATAAAATGAGATACACCAGCGTTTTATTAAATTATGAAAATTATATAACTACGTCAGATATTGCTGTATGGACATGGATCCCTTGGCTTTCCGTTTAAAAGGGAAAACTTTTTTAAAAATGAACATTTAGTAACAGTTTTCTATGACATCACTGAACACAGTTTCGAGTTCGTTACTGCAGTATAAAAGACTAATTTACAACAACTATGTAGCTTCGTATTTGGCTATTCAGGACGAGTCCAGGAGGCCGGCTTATGAGTGCTCCGAGCGGAAATTTGATGCACATTTTATGCAGATAGATACTTATATATATATATATATATATATATATATATATATATA
>WUAW01037938.1:6763-17033 GCA_017165845.1 Thaumetopoea pityocampa | reverse complement strand
CAGGTATATATATTCGTCAACAACTTCAAGAGTAGAGTTTCCAACAGTTAGTGCGGTGGGTGCAAGATGGATGTTAACATCCATAACAACAAAACGAAGGTCATGTTTAAACATGACCTTTGTTTTGTCCATGTTCATTTTAAGACTCACTTGTTGAGAATCTCTATTGAGGTCACCGAGCATTTGTCCAAGATCTTCCAGCAACTCAGCCATGGCCACTATATGGTCGGCAAATCGAAGGTGAGTGACGTATTCGTCATTGATATTAATGCCTAGTCCTGGCCATTCCAGGACCTTGAAGGAATCCTCCAAAACAGCGGTAAACAGTTTCGGAGATATTACATCTCCCTGTATTACTCCTCTCTTTAGGGGATTTCTTTCGTGAAATGCTCCTGTTCTCAGACTGACATGGTGGCGTAAAACCTATTCACTCTTGTCTTAATCCAATATTGTCCATCATGGATACATATGCCATCACTGGCAATACACACTGATCAAATACCCTGGTCTTAAGGCACTGCAGTATTCTTGACAACAGATGTCACATAAAACTTTTAACACATTCTCTACCTGTCAGTCGAATCCTAGTGGGGCGATGCTGTTGCAAAAATACCACCCACTCGTATCCGAGCGACTAAATTTAGCAAAACAATACTTTGATTTCCAGATACCTGAATTTACTCAAATAAATTTATAATACGTTATAAATGTTCTAATTTCATTACAGGAGGATTAATTTCTTGCTTTTTGTATTATGTGAATATCATTTGTAATTTGGTTTTTATTAACTATTGCCCAAACCCCAGTAAATTAGTCAAATTCTCCGTTCTTAGGCACTACTTTTTCGCCCGGCAGTGAATGTATTAATCATGTGTAATTTTCACATTGGTGGATGCAGGCAGCTCATATCCGCTAAGTGTGGCGATCACTAAAGAAGACTAGACTATGTCCAGTAGTGAACATCTGTGGGCTAATATGATGACAGTATAGTACACATAAACTCTCTTTCATAGCTTTGGTTGCATGTTTAAATCAGCTTCAGCCCTCAAAGAATGCATCTGAGAACTTTTGTATATATCCTCCTCTTCAAGATTACAATTTGGTATGGGGAAGGGCAGACAATGAGAATAGATTAAGTTTGGCATTAAAAACAAGACATTAAAAATCTACTTTTTTAGTGCCTTGGGTAGGCAAAATAAATTTCTTTATTTAGCATAAAGATTAGGGAGTTAATCACATCTAATCGCTTTGATCATCACAAAAATACAAAACTAGATCATACTCCCGGGCCATACAGGTATTCCTGGCAATGAATCTGTTGATTCCTGTGCTAAATCCACTCTGCAGATTAGCACATGAGAGCACTACAAACCCTATCGCAATGAGCTTAAGAAATCATGGAAAGAAGAGTGGAAATTCTCTAAATTGGTAAAAGGACCTGACATTCCCTGCTCTCCATACTTTATCAAGTTTCATAAGGTCAAAAGGTCTACAATATCCACCATTTGCAGACTAGGTCATTCCTATATTCCAGTTTTCGTCACCAAACTTAAGATCAAGATTACTGCTTAATGCGAATGTAAATTCAACTAAGGAGATGTGAACCATATCTTCTGTTGCCCTAAACTAGGTCCATTCCCTCTATGAAATTCTCCCTCCTGAAATTCCTTGTCCTAACTCTTTTAAATGCCTACTTTCTTACACCTTTTCTCCCTCCTTTACCCCCATTTTATGTAAATTTGTAAATATGAACAACATCAAAATGTAATTAAATCCCTCATTAACACAATTAACCAGTAAATAGTTGTAATAACAATTGTTTGTATAACTAACCCTACTAACAATGTGTCTATGTATTTTCGCGTCCTTTTTTTAGAGGGTAATATAACCCTAGTTGTAGAATTTTCCGTTGAAAGACCTTCTGGCTTTCCACTGGCAATTTCTTTTTATTTCCATGGCTAACTACCCTTAAATTTATGATACCTTCACAATGGATAATGGCAGGATGGTATCTAATTGGTCAAACGACAATAAACTAAGAAATAAGAAGACATCATTGTTAGGTTATCAGATTTATTTTTTGGTATTTATTACTTTTTATATCATAAAATTCTGCACAATACACAGACAGAATTGATAGTAATTTTTAATGATCATAAATGAAATACGCAGTTAAACTTAAAGTAAAATCAACTCTGAACATAACCTTACTTTTGCTTATTGCAAAGTGACTTCCAATGTGCTTACGTGACTGCATGTTACTACCGCCTTTTTGTAGCATATTTTTTATTTAAATGGAAAATATATGTTTTATTTAAAGGTGTAATCTTATTATAAAATTGTTAAATGTCAAATTTTGTAAAGCAAAGTAAAAAAAATATACTGATATTGACTAATTAAGGGTTTGAATTTTTGAATTTTCTTTGAATTTAATTAATTGAAACCAAATCCGTCGATGTTTGTTTGTTTGTTCGAGATTCACGCAACAATGATCAGGTAGATTTTAGTCAAACTATTACATTCTTAAATGTGCTATTCCGACTTAAGTATTGCGGCATGTTTCATCAAAGTCGGTCCAGTAGAATTGAAAGGTACAGCTTACTCCCTGTTCTAGTAGCCGCCGTTAAGGTACGAGAGCTCAAGTAAAAGTGGTTCTCAGACTTTTTATATAAATCTATGATAGTGTCGGAATTTCCCATGTAGCGGAAAGCCGACAATCACGCGGGCGGAGCCGCGGGCAAAAGCTAATTATGTATATAGAAACTAGTAGCCGCCGTTAAGGTACGAGAGCTCAAGTAAAAATGGTTATCGGCTTTTTAAAAAATCTATGATTGTGTCGGAATTTCCCATGTAGCGGAAAACCGACAATCACGCGGGCGGAGCCACGGGCAAAAGCTAATTATGTATATAGAAACACAGTAAAAATGTGTCGTTTCATGACACACTAGAAACGGTAGAGCTATTGTTTGTCTAAAACACTAAACTCTACTAACAACAGGTCTACATATTGCGGTGTCCTTTTTGTCAGATTTATTACCCTGGTCATAGGACTTTTCGTTGAAGGACCCTCTGTCCCTCCAGTGCCAAAATTCTTTATCTTCAAGGTTCATCACCCTCTAAGTTTATAATACTTTTCATAATGGATATTGGCAGAATTGTACCAAATTGATCAAACACCATAAACCAAGAAAGAAGAAGTCTTGGTATGGCCAAATCTGCAGAAGTTAAAGGATTTAATTGAGAAAATAAACTACTATGGTATGGTACTCAGAAAACAATTGTCAGTTTCGATATGGTATTTATTCTAGTTGGTCTTGGTCAGAATGGCCCCAACAAAATCCTCTAGATTTTGGTATAGTTACTTGGTTTTTATTACCAAGTATATTCTTTCTTGGAAAAGTTATTTTTTTTGCATGTCCATTGCCTTTAGAAATTTATTTACTCCCCCACCTCTCCAAGAACCCCATACTGTATATTAAATAATATTTACACCTATGGCCATTTCAAATTCAATAGGAACCCTATTTCTACCAACAGATTTGATACCTACTTTAGCAATTGTGAAAATTTTATGTTTTGATGAAATTGGGTTAGGTTGATAACTTTCATTGAGGTGCCTGATGAGGGCTGACACTGATGTTCACTTTTAACACAATACAATAAACAGGCCATTATCACCAGGGATGTCTTTACCCGGGGGTTCAAGGGGAGCCATGCACCCAGACGCAGAGTCCTAGTGGGCGCAAGCTGACCCGCTTTAAATTTCGATAGGTAGCTACTACAATGAGGCCAAAGGAGCCAAACAGCACAGTTAGTTTATTATACATCATAGGTATTGTTTTATTAAAGAAGCTATCAAGGACAGAATCCAAATACAAATATTTATTTGTGCAATAAATTGTGAGGTACCTTGAACATTTGTTTTGATGGTATATAATCTCCCAAGATGGCAGTCAATACAATTATACTTTGTATTACACTCTTTAGTTAAGGTAAACTACTCACACTCAACAGGTAAGTTTCATCGCCTTGTAGAGGCATTTATAGGCCATTACTGTTAACAAATATCTGTATAGGATGAATTTATCTAACACTACAGCATTTCCATATTGTGACACAGCAGAAGAGACTGTGGAACACTTGCTGTACTATTGTGATGCTTTGGCAAGAAGGCAAATGGATCTACTAAGACTGAGATATCCAAAGCTATCAACTGTTCACTATTAAGCAGTATCTGGGCTAATGTTGGCAGTACTTATCTTATTGCCCCCAACTGGACAAGGTGAGTGCTTCGACACACTTCAACCTTATGGGATCTTTTGTACTACCTTGTTGTGCTTGGCCTTAGTCCTTCTACACTGGTTATTTAAGGACTGCCAGCATTAGGCCAGAGACTGCTTAGCAGTGAACAGCCAATAGTCCTCTAGTTTGGGCTGAGCTAGCCATAGAAGACCTATGCATCTTCCAACAAAAGCAATACAAATTGTAGTACTTAATAACCGTTGTAAGAAGACTGAGAACAAGCAATACTGAGCCAGCAAAGATCCCATAAGGTCAAAGTGCACTGATGCACCCATCTTACCCAGTTGCAGCCATTGAAATAAATGGTTAAGGTATCACTTCCCTCTATAAAATGGGACTATTCCAACACACTTTAAAACATTGGCTCCTTGACAGTAATCATACTATCTACTTACAGTGTAGAGGAATAGCTCTAACACTCAAAGTACATTTTAGTGATGGGTTAGAAACTAATAAACCAATAATATAAGCATTTAAGATGGGTGAGGGTTGCAGGAAATGGGGACAATACCACAACTATTCCACAACAACTGTTAGCCCTCAATCAAGATGGCATGTTAAGACCATTAACCATAATGAATTTCCTCATTTACATACATACAATCACACTCTTTGCCCTGGTCCTCCGGTGGCGAATTGAACCCTGGTCTCCCGCATGACCAGTGGGGATTCTATGGATTTGTTACGAGCAAATTGACTATCCATGACCCACTTTTCGCCCCCGCGGAAAACGAGACGTGTTTGGTGGCGAACCACGAATTTCATATAAAAAATTATCAAAATTCTTACATAGATCTATACGCAAATTAACGCTAGTAACATAAAGCGACTTACCTAATTCAGCATAGGACATAGCGCCGAGTGTCGCCAGGAGTCCGCAGACGGCCCACACACTGAGAGCACCCCATACTGACCCTGTCTTCGCCAATACCTCTTTAGGTGAAATAAAAATACCACTCCCGAATATAATACCTAGAATAATAGCTACGCCTTCTAGCAGGCCCAGCTGCTTCCGCATTTTTACTTTGTCACTCATTTTGTGGGGAACAGTCGCAAAAATAAAGCTATAAGCTAACCTAATCGAAATATAGCCTGTACATTTAAATCAAAACCACTATTATTATTGCACAGTTATAAAAGTAATCAATAAAATCCCAAGAAATTTAATAAATTATATCAAAATTAGATCGGCTTTGATGTTCGTATATTTTATTACGCTAGGCAAAAAAAACGTGCGAAGCTAACTATCATGGCGTAAAACAACCCCCTATAATGAAACTGAACAAACTGAATTGAACAGACGGGAATCTTCCACCGATCAATCATTTCGCAAAATTTTAGTTCTTGTCTACTGTCTATTAAAATGTCACTGTCACATCACATGACTTTTATTTACTTTTGAGGCTCTGGGCACTCAAGTATATCTATGTATACTGTTATAAAATTGTTAAATGTCAAATTTTCGAAAAACAAAGATATTTAAAACAACTACTAAAGTCTTTATTCTGAGATTAAGACTAATTAAGAGCTTCTGAAATCAAATACTTCGATTATTGATCGTTTGTTTATTTATTCGGGCTTCATGCGAAAACTAGAGGTTAGATTTTGGTCTAACTATACAGTCTTAATGATAATATTACGTCTTTAAGTCTGCGTTACATTAAGAACAGCTTGATCTCTGTTTTAATAACCACCATTAAGGTACGAGAGCTCAAGTAAAAGTGGCTTCAGGCGTTTTATATATATCTATAAATATTTCGGGATTTCTTAAGAGTTTGATGTCAATTAATGACGTTCATCGGAAAAAATGTGATTACTTTTTACTTTAATTTTTTTCTTAATTCCATCATTAACATAAAATGTTGACACAAAATTTAAAATATTCGGAGAATCTTATTGTAATTTGTAATCTTTTCAGACAGATAAAGAGTGTAAAGATAAATTTGTATTATCCTTAAGTCTTGAAATCAATGAACGTTCTATAAGGAAGTTTACACCCTATGTAATGTATAGTGATCACAGACGTATTTATACGTTTGTGATAGTGATATATATTTATTTAAATGAAATTTGAATAATTTAAAGTAAATTTGTCATTATTTATGTAACAGATTATGTAACAGATAGATTTAAAATTGGTACTTAACCCATTAGCTGCCACGATCCCCATTTGGGGATTTTGTAATTTTACGTATACCATTCAGCGCCAATAATATATTTAGTGCTGCTGACAGCTTAGTTTCATTCTATATATATGTCAGTCACTATTATGGATCCGAAAGTGTGTATTTTGTGCTTCATTTTGTTACAACAGGCAAACAAATTTGAAATTTGTCTGTAAGTTGAACAAAACAGAATTGTCATATATTTTTGGTTTGGTTTTTATATTATAGTAAAATACTGTAGATAAATATATAACTTAGAGGTTATAGTAACGATTTGTTGCTTACTCAGTGTTGAAGTTGAAAACATCTCCATTTGAGACAGTATCAAAAATATCAAATATTTTCAAGACAAAACATAAATTGAATATAATTATACTGGTACTTTTGTACACAATTTTAAAAATTTAAAATTTGGCTGATATTGGGTTAATATTACTATTGGTACCGACCCAATCTCAGTAAGGGCTATGGTATGTGCTCTGTGTGCTAATGGATTTTAATGATGGAACGGCGACTGAAAAAACAAGAAGATGCGCACAGCAGTTGGTGATAAAGTTGCGCACTCTATTTTACATTTTTTTACATATAAATAGTATTATTAGGTATACATGCATAGATACATACATACAGTCATGCAGATATCCCATAAGGGTAGGCAGAGACCACAGTTTTTCGCCACGTCTCTGGCCTCATTTACATCCATACACCTTTTCATACACTTTCGTTGATTAAGGGTGCTCCGAACATGACCTTTTTGAAATAAGTTGTTGATTTGATCAAGGTAAGTTTTTCTTGGGCGCCCTCTTCCGACAATTCCACTCACATTTGCCTGGTATATTCGTTTCGTCAATCGAATCTTACTCATTCTTTTTAAATAACTAAACCATTAGAGCATTCCTTTCTCGATCCTTGTCATTACATCATACTTTAACTTAGACTGATCCCTTATCACGCTATTCATCAATCGATCACTGAGGGTGACTCCACAGATACTCCACAGGGAACGTATTTCCACAGTATTCATGCGACTTTCGTTCTTCTTCTTTTGCCATATCCACGATTCACAGCCGTACATAAGTGTAGGTACCAATACACCACTTAATAGCCAGACAAGCCTTTTGTGAGACTGACTGACTACTCACCACGGACTGCAGGGCAGCATTCACTTTATTACCCGCAATCACTATCTTTCGATATCACTCTCACACCTTTCATTTCTTGAAATCGTAGTTCCCAGGTACACGAACTCATTTACTTGATCTACTCTAGCAACAACTACAACAATGTCACATCTTGTAACATTTTCTTCTCGTTCGATCAGGATTAGGTATATTAAACTTAAATATATTTGGCCTGCCACGATCGACTGGACTAATAGCCGCGATTGACCGGTTCATCGTGATCGACCGGTTGGCCACCCCTGATATGGAGGATTTTCCATGATCTCCATACTTGACATGAGTCTTGGAAATCACAGTAGACTGACTAAATAATACTTCTGCAGACTTTGATTGAACAATTATCCTGGTACATCCCATAGCTGGTATTCACAGCACCTACGGGGAGATATAGAGTAACGCTGTTATTACGGGCGACACAGAAATTGCTCATGAGCTATTTATTATAAAAAAATTATATGTACCTATAAAAACGCACAAATCTTTTGCTGTACGACGCTGGTATAATAATGTCACCAGCTATATTATCCTACGATACAGCCAACATCTACTCTGACCTTCTCTATAACGTCACATAACTTCGTATCGGTGCCCTAAATGTAATGCAATGTGTGAGGTTTTACATAAAATTATTTCCACTAGGCCAAATTTTCTGTTCATTATGTTCACTTCAAGAATTATAAATATAGCCAAAATAAAACCTTTCTCTATTACCATAAATAAAGCATTTATTTCAATTAAAACAACTTTGGAGTTATTTCCGGATCAGGATCTGGATAGTATTGAAGAAGGTCCGCTACAGGCGCTTCTTGATCTTCATAAAAATCACACGCTAGAAGATATTCCCGTTTCGAATAATCATCTCCCTTGCAAAACATTTCACCTGAACATTCAACATTCATAAAAACACTAAGTACACTAAAACTTATAGATTTTTATATCATATGTAAACATTAGTTGTTTCTGAAAAGATAATATAACATGAGAAATAATCCTATGGAGGGTAGTTTAGATACTGGGCAGAGCAGGGAAATGGGTTGATTTAATATTAAGGTAGTGAAGACGTTAGAATGATGACCCTAAATGGAAAAACATCGTGAGGGTTGACCCCGAAATAAGTGAAGTGATGAACTAATTAAGGTTCGATCAATCCCTAGCCAACTTTACTTTCTAGAATCGTTAACGCTAACAGAAATGAAAAAATGTATTGGTATGATATTTCTAATCGATAAGTCACGGTGACGTATCGATTAGAAATGTCATTCCAATAATATTTTTTTTTTCATTTCTGTTAGCATTGACGATTGTAGAATGTCAACGTGGCTAGGAGGCAGGTGATTTAAGCCCATAATAACTGTTTGCTGCAATGTTTATTAGAAGATGTCAAGCAGTGGATATCTGTGGGATGACATGAAGATGTGTGAATAAAACGTTTTTTGCTACGTACAGTTCCTGGATAAGTTTTATTTAATATTTATTGGTTTTAAGGACGGTTAAACATCAAAAGTAGACTTGATTTCCGTCCTCACTTTTGAACTTAAAAGGCATGTGTCTAAAAACAGTTTCTTTTTAATTTACCCTCTATATCCATGATATGAACGGCGGTTTTCGCTTCCAGAGCTCCAACACAGTAATGTTCCTCCATTAAATCTGGATGCCAATACATAATTGCATCTCTACACGATGTTCCGGCAATAGGTAATAGAATTCTGTCCTGTTTGATAAATTATAACACTGTTTATAGTTTATTGTTTTCAGTCAGTTGAAGTCGTTATATTATAGGATAAAGTTGCTATCAGTGTCCATTTGGTTTAACATATAGAAATTATTACATTATTATATATTAATAATAACATTACCTTGCATATAATTTTATTATTAACAATTGGTTCTTTCACTTCTCCTGTACAAAAGAACTTGCGTTTTTTTCTCATAATTAGAGTACTGACTTCCAATACAGTCTTGATACTGTTACCTAAAAGAATTTATGTGTTTTCCTTAATGAAACAATTTGTACCTTGTTTAATGTACTACTAATTATACAGTTGATAAATACTGATTCTATACATAATAAAATGGTTGGAAAAAATAATCAAAAAACACAAAAGTTTCTCTAATATCCAAAATTATAAACACCAGTCATATTCTCCGATCCCATCCCACGTGAATAAATTTAAGGGATTTCTAATTTAGTTTTTTTAGGGATTACCTTTTTCTCCATTAATGGCTTCAAGTTCCCTCATACCTCTGGCTTGTGTTTCTCTGCTATTTTGTTGTTTCATGTAATTAGATAATCTGTACATTGCGTCAACGAATTCATCGATTGGACCTAAAATAAAATATGTTTCATACTACTTGTAAACTTAATTAGATTTTAAGGTTAATGTACTTACCGGTACCAAAGCTAGCACCATCTAAGTAATTTAGGAACTGGTAGAACCTTAATGCTTCATCAGATTCTATTTCATCCATGACTGGTCTCTGAAAAGATTTTTTATAATATTAGTTACTTAAATACAAACCTACGCACGCGCGCGCACGCACACACATACACACACAGACACACGCGCGCGCGCGCGCTCGCGCGCGTATGCAAATTTTATGTTTTTCACCTCGAATCAGATC
>WUAW01037937.1:0-10370 GCA_017165845.1 Thaumetopoea pityocampa | reverse complement strand
TGTTATATGCATGCATTGTTGTACATATTATCTATTGTGATGGCATTGAAAAGAGTAACAGTGAAGTTTCTAGCCCGTTCTTCTCCTCTTAAACAACTTTCCGAGCGGGTNTGAAATTTTATATACGTATTAAGTAACCGAATAAGTTTAGAAAAAAATATACTTATGTAATTTGAAAAAAATATTTAATTCCNTGTTATATGCATGCATTGTTGTACATATTATCTATTGTGATGGCATTGAAAAGAGTAACAGTGAAGTTTCTGGCCCGTTCTTCTCCTCTTAAACAACTTTCCGAGCGGGCNCAACTTTAGTCAATATATCGCTCATCCAATAGAATAATGACGTAATCGCAAAACAGTTAAAATTTTATTTTATGTTTAATTGGGATGATTTGTTGTTTAATATGGATTTTTTTTCGAGAATGCACAAATTATTAATAATAATCTATAAATNTGAAATTTTATATACGTATTAAGTAACCGAATAAGTTTAGAAAAAAATATACTTATGTAATTTGAAAAAAAATACTTAATTCAAAAAGTTAAGTTATATCAGAATATATTCTATGATTGTTGAACTACTGTTTTCTTTTTTCTTCTTTATTTGTAACGAGGGGGTGGCTAAGCCACACCGTTACTCGTTATTAACCTCTGATAAAATCTTCTGATATATTATAAATTGTCCACTTAATATCTAACGTCCATAGCAACTTTAGTCAATATATCGCTCATCCAATAGAATAATGACGTAATCGCAAAACAGTTAAAATTTTATTTTGTGTTTAATTGGGATGATTTGTTGTTTAATATGGATTTTTTCGAGAATGCTCAAATTATTAATAATAATCTATAAAAGAATTATGAAAAATCGTGATAATTGATATGATTTGCAAAATCCAATTTTAAACTGAAACGCTTCTTCTGATAAATTGCAAAAATGTAATCACGTCATTGTTCTATTGGATGAGCAATATATACATACCATCCTGACCTTATCCGCACAAGGTACAAGCCAGGATGCGATTACACTTTCCAATATTGGTTGGTTGTATTTTTATAGATAGTTGTTCAGTTTAGGCTACAATTCGGACTCAACATGCATAAAAATTATTTTTAGTTTTAGTACTAATCTATACTATTATAAAATTGATAAATGTCAAATTTTCAAAAATCAAAGATATAAAAAACAAACTACTGAGCTCGACTAAACAAGGGCTTTTGAAACCGAATCCGTCATTGTTTGTTTATTTGTTCGGGCTTCACGCAAAAACCGACGGGTAGATTTTGATTAAACTATTACAGTCTTACAGGTACTATTCCCGCTTAATTAATGCGGTATGTTTCATCAAAATCGGTCCAGTAGAATTGAAGATATAGCTTGATCCGTTTTAGCAGTCGCCGCTAAGGTACGAGAGGTCAAGTAAAAGTGGTTCTTCGGCTTTTTATACAAATCTATGATTGATTCGGGATTTTCCACGTAGTCGAAAATCGACATTCATGCGGGCGGAGCCGCGGGCAAAAGCTAGTTACTATATAAAGCTGGTTTTTAGTTTTTGAAACAATTTTTAATCCCCTGAAAAAATCCTGCAAAGGACTTCTATAAATTGCTGCGCAAAGTTACTGATTTTATTGTAAGTGCAATCACTTACAAGAGCCTCATCAGAATGCCACCGCCGCAACACCGGAGACTCCAATCCACCGGTGTTGCAGCAAGAAGCTGAGGTGAGGCCTTTTCGAACAGGCGCCTATAACTCAAATATAGCGATTGTAAACCTATCCACTTTATAAATGTTGTTTTTTTTTAATTTGTATATTTTATTTGCTTTCTTATTTTGTTAACTCTATTTATTGTACTTGTTCTGAATAAATGTGTTGTATTTCTGCTTTCTTTACTAATGCTTCCTGTACCTACTTATAATTCAGGGACGATACCAATAGTATCTAAACGGAACATAGCAGCAAGCACCACTAAGTATTTGGCGGCTGATGAAAGATGTCGTGATCTATTTCGTTACATAGTACCACCCATCTTCGATAGATGGCGCGATTCTTAAACATCAACACTAACCTACAAAGCTGAATCACGGTGAAAAAATTCTTAGCAACTTAACATATATATAACGTTTTGACATCAGCCGTTGGAGTAGAAGCAGACCCTGATAGATATTAGGATATACCCTTCTAATAGAAACATTTCCTTTTTCCGATTCTCCATGTCACTTCCGCCATGCTTTGAATCATAAAGTTGGTATATTTCCCAAAGCTTATTCACTGTAAGCTTCACCACCACTAACTTCACCATCATTACTGCCCCTTTCACAATCTAGAATACGAAATTAACGTATCGTCGTAAATTTACTCACTTAAAACTAACTAAATAGTGCGCTGTGTTCTAGTTGCGATAACGTCCGTTTATCACACACCGAGTTTACTGCTCTCTTAATCTTAGATATCGCTTATATTTGCTCTGCCAAGCGATGTGGCCGCGGCGCGGGCTTATAGCATATTATCAGAGTAAACATTACGTTTAATACTTACCTAAATTATATGACAACTACATTTTAGATGGTAAAATGGGAATTGAATAATGATCATCTCTAGTTAATATTCTTTTCCACTACAGGGGCACAGACCTCCCCTTATGAGTATAATGAAGAAGGCCGTAGTCTACCATGATGATAGCTGGCCTGGATTGTAGACTTTGTGAAATGTACCTCAAATTAAACATAAGATGCTTCACTATGAGTCATCGCCAGTCCATATTCGTCCCCACTACAGGGGCATGGACTTCCCCTAATCAGAAGGAGGATCAGGCCATATACTGCCACGCTGACATAGTGCGGAATGATAGACTTCACACACACCCTTGCGAGCACGCGGGTTTCCTCACGGAGTTTTCCTTCTCCGTTAAGTATATTGGTGTCTACCCTACTCCTCCATGTAATCTATTCTTACGAGTAATAGAACAAAATTGTTTAGTAATTATTATAACGATGCTCTAAAAGACACAGAGACAAAATAATATACATATTGTTATCGTCGCCTCGTCTCAAGGATTTTGTCAGCTAGTGTTTCTCAGTCAGGTAGGTATATACCTATATACTATATAGTATACTACCTATATACTATATAGTATATAAAAACCCTATTCGATTCAAAAGGAGCATAAAGTTACCACAAAAGCATTAGAAAACTTTATTTTATTTTACTACAAAAACGAGCTCAACTATTATATATAGATTCAGTTTCAGGAAAGAGTACAGTCGTTAAATACAACTCACTGTCAGCTGGGAACGTTTATGAAACTACTTGAAACTACATCTTTTCCTCAAAAATACTAGAATAACTTAAGATGTTCAATCGTTACCAATGATGGCGTTGAAATGCTCGAAAGCGCGAAGCTCTGAGAGGCATCGGTAAGTTATTTAGGGGGATCCCAAACCTGTCGAAATAGGCCACTGAAGAGTTTATTCAGTAGGAGTCTTACACGCACAGGACACTTCGTGGGTGTCTAGTTCTATGTAAGATTTTTTTGTCTCAAAAAAAGATCCTGACTTAAATCAAGACAGTGCTAGGATCAAAAAAAGTAGGGAGGTACGTTTTTTCCGAGCTTCACTATACCTGTTGTCCATTTGCTGTCCGTGGACAACGAAATATATAATGATTACACGATTGAAGCTAATTTTTATTAATTTAATAACAACGATAATGTTTTTTTAAATTAATTTATTAGATAGCACAGAGCTGATTACTGAGAGGTCTCGTGGTTTGAGCGATACGAAAAAATACGGCAATTTTGTCATTCTTAAGATATTACATTTTTTCATTTATTACAAGTTGGCTACTAGGCTTTTTGCTTTGATGAATCTGTTTTTCATTGCTCCAGATTAAAAAAAAATACGCAACATACTTAAGTAACTCTTTTAATATATATATATATATATTTTTCATAAACTGATTTCGATTTTACCAACCCACCACGCTAGCCTAGTGTGGCTAGCATAGTAAACTATGGCCTAATTAAGGGATAAATTCTGATTAGGGCAGATCCGTGTCCCTGTGTCGTGTAGTGGAAATGAATTTGAGTTGGGGATTATGATGATGAATTTCTATTTTACTTTATTTATATATTAAAATTTTCCATAAGTCGGTATACAGAACCCAGTATTTCTACTGGGTTTCATATACCTACAAAACCACAAAAACGATTTTACGATTTTACGAGCCTAAAATTTTTTCTATAGTTTCTGAAAAATCACGCACATAGGTCCAAACATATCTCTAAAGAAACAGAACGCTATTTTTTGAAGTCGCTTAAAAATATCGTCATAAAGTAGAAAGTTAACAGAACCGGATTTCTACTTCTACTAAATTAACAGAAACTTTAATTGAATCGCAACCGACTAAATAAATTAACCAAAACTAAAACTGAATCACAACCAATTGATTTATTTTAACCAATTTCCTATTCAATACAATAGGAAATTGGTTAAAATTCTTATTCCATTTACCTGCGAGTATTCAGAAGGACAGGAAATTGCTTAAAATCAACCATTCGGTGTTCAAAATTTAGAATAATAACATTTGTAAAAAGAATAGGTTGTTCTTTATACAAATTCACTCACTGTCTGATACAAATTTAAATTTTTATCATTTTTAATTTAATATGAACAGGTTGTGTAACTTCCCATAAACAAATATAAGAGTTAAACGAATTTCAGATTAATAAAAATTAAGTTATAATATTTAAAATAATTAATAGTGGAAAATTTTATAAAAAGAAATCTTACCGAAAAGCTTCCGCTCCAACGTTTCTCTGAAACCATCCGCCATCTTGAATCACATGTTTATCTCATTAGTTGAGCCATCGTCATGAACTACCTGCCGACTGTCATGTGACCAATCACAAGCCGTGAAATGTTAATTGCTATCTATAGGTACAATGTGAAAACAATCGTCCAATCGAATCGCCGTTATCGATATTATTCAAATTGATAATATCTCCCGCTCAAAAAAAAAACCTGATTAACACTCCTTACATGGTCACTCAATAATACTACATTATTTAACACGCGATGAATATTAAAAATAATTATCCATAAATAATTATAATTAGAATGGTTGAACGCTGAGACGCATAATTTTTGTGATACAGTTAAAAAGTTCACAAACTATTTTTGAAAAGTGACTCGTATGGCGGCAAGAATAAAATGGCGCCTGTACTTGCATGTCGTGTGTTTTATACAGGTGTACCTGTTGCGTCATACGTACTAGGACACAACGTTAGGCTGTGTTCAGATGCGACGATGATAAAAAATCGTTCATTCGTCATATCAGATGCCAGTGTGTTAATACATTTGTAAATATATCCAAGTTATTACTTAATATTTAAGAACAGTTCCTACAGGGCTGAAATTAATAATTAATTCTATCCTGAAATCCACAGATTTAGCATTAAAATACCAAAATGAGAATTTTCAGTTTAAATAAGTATGTTCAGAAACTATCGTTTTTTAATATAAGAAATAGGTGAAATTGCTGTGTCGTGATAGCATAATAATAGCGTCACTCCATCTCTTACTGTGGCTGCTGTGAAAACTAGCTAATGGGTGTACCAGGATAATAAATACCAGCAAGTGTCCTGCGATTCAACCAACATTTACCGCGATCTCCAAAACTCCTTCCAAGCGTATATATTACGCCAAATCACTTCTATTTATGGAGCAGTCTTATGTCCAACAGTGGACATCCACGGGTGATGATGACGATTATTCTAGGCAGCTTTTGAACAGTCGGAAATTACTATTAAACTAGCTTTAACTACATGGGAAATCCCGAAACAATCATAGATTTATATAAGAAGCCTTAGAATCACTTTCACTTGAGTTCTCTTACCTCAACGGCTGTTACTAAAACAGGGATCATGCCGCAGTATTTAAGTTGGAATAATAACTTTAAGACTGTAACAGTTTGACCAAAATCTACCTACTCTTTTCGCATGAAGCTTAAACAAAAATCGATGGATTTAGTTTCAAAACCCCTTAATTAGTCGATCTGAGTATTTTTTTAAATATCTTTGATTTACAAAATTTGACATTTAACAATTTTAGTAATTATTATTAGAAAGGGTAACACCAGCCGGTGGGCTATAATGAGTGCTCCTCAAATGTAAAATCATCTCTGGGTGTACCGGGCACGTACTACTGGCCTTACGAAGCGTAAGTAATCCACTCAACAATAGCAATGGTCCCTCTGATCTATCACAGCTGCCATCGAATGGAATCGAACGCAGAACCGATTGCCATAGAGAGCAGGATCACCACCAATTCCACCTCCTAAGTAATAATACCTCCTACTACACACAGGATACTACCTAGGTACTAGGATACTCCTAGTACTACAGGATTGTTCCTGTTGTGAGGATGTGTAGATTTTACAATGAGGCTACTTCTACGGACAAAATCCAACTTGACATCTTTGTAATCATTATTATGCTACGTATAAACAGGATATTAAGTCCAAAAAATGCATATGTTACATACAATCGCGCCTTGTTTCTCTAGCTCACCAGTGGGAAACGTATCCCGGCTTCCCGCGTGACAAGCAGGGATACTGACCACTATACTACCGATGAATCCGTAACCCACTTTTCGGCCCCATGGAAAACGAGACGTGTCGGGTAGTGAACCACAACGCCACCATTCNCACCAGTGGGAAACGTATCCCGGCTTCCCGCGTGACAAGCAGGGATACTGACCACTATACTACCGATGAATTTGGGTAGGCAGAGACCACTTCTTTCCACTTGCTACGAGCAAAGTATGTATCCATATATCCGTAACCCACTTTTCGGCCCCATGGAAAACGAGACGTGTCGGGTAGTGAACCACAACGCCACCATTTTTATAATAAAAAATTAAGGAAGCATATTGTCTTAGCTATGGTTACTTATTTAACAACCCAACTCCATCTTGGTGATTTGGACAATATTACATAAATTTTCTTTTTTCATTTATTAGTTTAGTTATCTACTTATTAAGTTTAATCATTCTATGTATGTACATTGTTTTTGGGTTATTTGCTGGATCCTTAATTTGCATATTCTATTCTGTTTTTTTTATTATAATCTGTACTTTAAACTTACGTGTACTTTAATAAATAAATACATAAAATAAATCAGCCACTGACTGGGTCAGACCTTTGTCCACGAGGATATCTCTTCAGGCTGTTATCCATCCAGACTGCAATAAAAGTATTATTTTCGCTCAATCCTTCACTGGCCAAGCCACGTACAGGCTTGCGTGTGAACACAGCTTTATAATATTTTCTTATCGCCAAGGGGAAACTTCTTACAAGCGCTAGTAGAAGGTAACAATATAACTTTCAACGCTCACACTATTGTTTCGAGCTCAAAAGCTTAACTTTACATATTATTACATGTTTGTTAAGAGTACGCAGATATTTAAATTATTATATAATACAACTTTTTTAACAAAAAACAAAACCATCTACAAAAAATCTAAAAATGCGGTAAAAAGTAAAAAATAATTACGTTATATAAATATATATAATTATTGTAGTAAATTAAAATTGTGATATTCAATTAATTGAAGTAAATTAATAACGTAATTTTTTTTTTACTTTTTACCCCTTTTTTATATTTTTTTAAAGTTGGGTTTGTTTTTTGTTAAAAAAGTTTTATTTCTTGCATTTCAGTGAATATTATGTTCTATATGTAACTTATTTATCAAGTACGAATATGGGTAGACCTATTTAACGTGCTGCCTATGTGAGGAAGCGCTGTTTAAATGAGACAAGCGTAGAAAGGTAAATACGCCTATCTCAAACTAGGAAATCTACATCCAAGGAAATTTCAAAAGAGATTAGTGAAATGCATGAAAAGAGACTTTGCGAAATGCAAGCTTATTACTATAAGCCCGCATTATAATATACTTTTTTACTACAAAGTATTAAACAGTTAAAATATCGAAAGGCAGTGCCCACCGTCTCAGATTAATGCGCGATCGTCTTTCCAACGAAACGCAAAATCAACGCGCCCACCATCACTGCTTGGTCCACAAGCGTCTATCCAACAAGACGGAAATCAACATGCTCGCCGTTTCAACTTGATTCACGAGCGTCTATCCAAAGACACGGAGGAGCAACGTGCCCACCGTCTGGACCACAGCGCATCTCGTGACAATTCCATTAAACCTAAACACGGCCAGGTTACTTTATTTTATGACGAAATTCCAACGTCTACTTTCCATAGTCGTGCTTTTTGTCTTTAAGGAGTTCGGTAAGAAGTACCTACGTAGTCCTGGATTATCATAAACCTACCAATATCTCAATCACTAAACATTTTTCTATTCGATTTCCAGGAGTTTCCCGGTATATATTCGGAATCCAAGATCCAATGCCCGTAAAAATAAAACGGAACCCTTTGAAAACTCTTTTTAACAATAAAAGAATATTTAAGATTGATTTATAAATGACGAAGTTATGAGGTAACAAACATTAAAAAATCAAGCGATTTAAGAACCTCCTACTTTTTTTGAAGTCGGTTAATAATCTGTGAATAAAAGAATTGCATACACCTGCCGTAAAGGGAATGTCGTTCGTTAAGTATCGGTTGAGTGTTATAGTTAAAGTGTTTATTAAGTGTTATTGAGGGCAACAACACATCATCATCATTGTCGTCGTCATTGTCGTCATCATCATCATAGTCGTCGTCATCATCATCGCCACCTTCGTCGTCATCGTCATCGCCGCCATCATCATCATCACCATCATGATCGTCGTCATCGTCATGATCATCATAGTCGTCGACGTCGTCGTCGTCGTCATCATCATCATCTCAAGATCACGCTCACAGGCTCCAGTTTGGTAACGATATGCTAGAGAGGTTCACCAGCTTTAACAACATTTTTTCTCAGACGAGGAACAATTCCACTTAAATGGACACGTAAACAGGCAAAATTGCAGGTACTGGAGTGACACTAATCCTGAAATGAAGCATCAAACCCTCTGAATTCACCCAAGTTAACTGTATGGGCAGTTTTGTCAGCAAGAGGCATTATAGGTCTGGTCCATACTTTTATGAAAATCAAAGAGCGCGTGCTGCTGTGTGAATACAGAGCGGTATATCGCCATGGTGGTTCTTAGGCCTTTTATATAAATCTGTGATTGTGTCGGAATTTCGCATGTAGCGGAAAACCGACATTCACGCGGGCGAAGCCACGGGCAAAAGCTCTTGATATATACTTTAATGAGTGACTCTCTGTAACGTTGCTTATTACAAAATTATTATTTTAGCATCTCACCGCGCGTCTGTCGCATAATGTCCTCGTTTAACTTATCAGTTAACGTATCTGTTCAGATAAGGACGCAAGAGGAAAACTGTACGAAAGCCATGTTTGCACAGCCTCTAGCCTCTCTGAGAACACTTGTTAGATTAAATTAATTTATACCTTAAAGACATACGGTAATATACATACAATTACGCTTTTTCCCTGGTTTTCCGGCGGGGAATCGAACACCGGTCTCCCGCGTGACAGGCGGGGTTACTGCCGAAGAATTAGAGTAGGCAGAGACCTCTTGTTTCCATTTACTACGAGCCAAGTTGCTATCCGTAGCTCCCTTTTCGCCACCGTGGGAAACGAGTCGTGTCGGCTAACGAACTACAATGCCGCCATTTATAAGGTAGTACGGTAGGAGACAAGTACAGCACAACCTTAGAATAGTGGACGTTGCTTACAGGGTGCACAACTCGGGCTCCACAACTCCGGGTCGCGAGCCTAATTTCTGCCTGCCGGCAGGGCGCATACGAGCTTCGCAGCATCCAATGAGAGGATGGAGTGGAATTTTTGCACCTACCTCCATAGGCCGTACAGTGACGAGCAGATAAGAGTCCACGCCCAATGTTATTCAGTTGTTATATTAAATATTTGTGTTGACGACAGATTTTACTTACCTAAACAGGAGTAATTTTTATGAGTTTGTCTTTATTTATACAACACGTGCATCCTTACCCACAGATGCAATAGCTGAACAGATCATACCCACTTCAGCATTCATATTTTATTACGAGAGCTATTGTTTTTACATTATTGATTCAATTTTTTTTTAATTTTAAAAAAAAATAATTTTAATTATAACCAGTGGGCATTTTATTTTTGCAAATAACATACTGCAACAGATAAAGCAGATAAATAAATCAATTACCGAACGGAATGTTGGTTATTACATCGTATTTAATCTGAATGTACAGCCTTGGCCAAAAGTATTGAGCACCTTGAAAATTTCGCACGTGTAGGGAAAGTATGGCCAATAAACAAAGTTTTTGTCTAAGGATTCTTTTGTCGGCGT
>WUAW01037935.1:305-19219 GCA_017165845.1 Thaumetopoea pityocampa | reverse complement strand
TATATATATATATATATATATATGTGTGTGTGTGTGTGTGTGTGTGTGTGTGTGTGTGTGTGTGTGTTTATATATGATATATGTCAATGAGGTGGTAGTGGAGTGTCTAGACGCAATTAACAACCGTATTTAGGTATTTAGTATATATAACACTTGTCGTACAATGTATACTTGTAATAATGACGTTCCCTAAGGTAACAAATTGAACATCACTGAGGACACACATATTGACAATAATTTGTGCGTTCTTTTATAACTGCACAGTCAATTCAAGTTGATTGTACGATAACCACCAGTTGCATTTTATTTAACAAACAAAGGCAATTTATTCTATTATTAACAGAAGATTATTTTAAAAATATTGAAGAAGTATCTGCGTTAAGCTTAATGCTTACTACTGCCGGTTAACAGATGAGTTCCCAAATTTAGACTTGTGATACATACACTCATACCAGTATCCCATAAAGGTAGGTAGACCACAGTTCGTCACATACTACAATCCTGACACAACTCTCTCACCTCATCCATATCCATACATCTTTTCATCATTTTTCGTAGATTAAGAGTGCTACGAATTGACCCTTTTGAAACAAGTTGCTAATTTGATCAAAGTAGGTTTTCCTGGGCGCCCTCTTTCGATACTTCCACTCACATTTGCCTGGTATATTCATTTCGTCATTCGAAGCTCATCCTTTCTAAATGACCAAATCAATACCTTTCTCGATCCTTGTCACTACACCATACTTCAACATACAATAATCCCTTATCACGCTATTCCTGCAATGGATCATCTATAATAATGTTACATCTTATAACATTTTTCTCTCTTTCGATCATCAATACTTTCGTTTACTCACATCAATTTTCATGCCTTTTTTCTTTTATGCCTCATGCACTACATTTAACATGTCTTGCGCCTCCCGTGCCGGCTGTGTAAATAATACTCAATCGTCGACGTATAAGAAACATTTGACATGTAAATCTCATCCATACTTAGTCCACACTTCATATCTTTCAAATTCAAATTCTATAGACAGCTGTCCATTAAAAGTTGAAAAGCCACGAAGACGCAACACATCCCTATCTCACACCCTTAGAGATGTTAGCCTAGTCCGTGTATGCCCCATTTATTCTGATACAGGCTTCTGAGTTCTCGTAAAGAGATTTCAATAGCTGCACCAGGTGGCCATCAATTCCATACGACACCAGCGTTGACCATAGTTCGTTCCTCTGCACTCGATCATACATACAATTTCTCAACAATACTAAGAAGGCTTATTCCACGGTAGTTTCTACATTCTTGTTGCGATCCCTTACCTTTATAAAGCGTGACAATACCGCTTTATGCTTTTAGACTTGACTTTTTAGAAATATAGTTTCTAACTTCTGATTAACATCATCACCACAGGAATTATGCAGGCTGCGGGGATGACGTCACTTGATAATTGTTTAATGAACCCGCCCTAAATCCTATATATAATCCTATTTTACCCAAACAAGACAAATTAGGATTATATATATTATAATAAGATTTAAAAAAACACGCCCCTGAAATGCCTATTACCATCATCATCATCAGCCCGCCGGAGTCCACTGCTGGACGTGGGCACCCTCCTTAAAAAGGAGGAATTTTTCATAATCTCCACGCTTTCCAGGCATCTTGGATATCAAGATTTTGATTGAATAACAGGATAAAATTGTTGCCCATCACCCTGGTACATCCCTTAGCTGGTTGTCACAGCACCCGCGGGAAGAAATGGAGGTACACTATTATTACGCCGGCGCCACGGAGTTATATATTGATATAACTATTATCTGTAATGATGTTATACTTCAACATCAGTTTCAATAAACCGCTGTTGAAAAAAACATTATATGTAACAAGTGATTAAACACCTTCACTAGTAGCTCCCTGTACAGTAAATAATACGACGGCGCTATAGCGGCGAGAACAATGCAACGCGAGCGAGTAAGGTGCCACAGTCTTCTGTCATACAAACTATTCCCAGTACAATTATCTAGATGTTGTTACGCTATGTAATTTGATCGTGGAAACGCTACTTTTAATACGAACGAATTTATGTCGCTGTGCCGGTAAACTATTGAAATAAAAACTTCTTACTTTCATTCCAAAAGCGTGCATGCGGATGGCGACTTCTCGGCCGACACGTCCAAGACCTAGAATGGCTAAGGTTTTGCCGTTAAGCTCGGAGCCCGTGTACAGGGCTCGGTCCCAGCGGCCTACTTTCAGAGATGTCACAGCCGGCAACACGTGTCTGGAGAGGTTTAAGATGAGGCAGCAAGTCAACTCGCAAGCACTCAACGCGCTGGCAGCGGGAGCACTGGAAACAATCAATTTAAACACCTTATTTAGTAACAGAGGCAGGTACATATCAGTTCTTGATAGAGAATTTTTACTTTTTGAGACTACTATCAAAGTACGCTAGATTTTAAATCAAATAAAGAGACCAAACTGAATAAGTGAGTACACTATTCACACATGTGATATCTTTATTTATATAGCGCACTTTTCTAACCCATATTTTAAATCTTTGAAACCAGTAACATATTAAAGGACATTTAATACATTGCTAATTTCAAGGATTTCAAAAATAGTGATGAAAAAATAAAACAAAACACTATTTGCAAATCAAAGTTTAATATATATTTTATTTTTACAACTGTGATTTCATCAAACGAGTTCTCTTTTCAAAATCCATAAAATTTCTTCGCCATCCATATCCGGGTGGAATCCATAAAGTTTCGTCTGTGTCTTCGTCCGCGAGAATATCTGTTTTTGTGCTAAATGAAAAATTCCTAAATAATTACAGATTTACGAAATAAGTTCACGAACAATTTTTAATTAAACTCTCGTACCGTAATGGCGGCTATTGAAACGAAAATCAGGCTGTACCTCAGTTCTACTAGAACAATTTTGATGAAAACATTTTGCAGTGTTTAAGTTGGAATTTTACATTTAAGACTGCAACTTAAGACTGGCTGATTTTTTAACAGTGTGACCAAAATCTATCCTCTGGTTTTTACGTGAATCTCAAACTAGTAACCAAACAGACGCGAAAACTATGCAGATGTTTTCGATTCCAGAAGTCCTCAATTAGTCGATGTAAGTTAGATTACTTGAAATCGATTTCGTTGAATCGATCAGACAAAGCAAGACTGAACTGATAATTAACCTTAGCGAATATACGTATGAACAATTTGTGTAGTAATATTTCCCTACGATCTCCATAATTCGGAAGGCAAGTGATGTCATACATACTAGTCTTCGCAAGGTTTTAAGTAATTGCAGGAATACGTCAGATGACAGACGGAAGCTGAGTAATCCCTACAAATACTCACTTAATGACTCCGATGTTTCGCATTTGTGCAGTTTCGATATCGATGTTGTTGACATCAGCGCCAGCGCGAGCTACAACCTTCAAATTGGTGCCCGCTTCTAGAACCTCTTTCGTTACTTGAGAAGCCGAACGAACGATAAGAGCGTCATATTTCTACAAAAAGAAATATGCACTTTATAATCAGTGTAAGTCAAAAACTAATTAATTAATTAATAAACTGATTATATGTTAATATGAAATACGATTTTGATCATAAATGCATCATGGTGCGGCTCTTTATTACATAATAATTCGATACGCATGAACTGATTTTGATGTGTGTGTTTTGATCCTTATATTATCACGGGTGATAACAATATTAAGTGAAATATAAAAAAAACTACAGTGTAGCTATTCTCAAATTGGAGCAATTTAAATGTTAAGTTATCTAGTTCGGAAACCTATTGCTTTCCGGTAGCGTTATATAATACCAATCCTTCTTATTACCACAAGGAAAATAAAATAATATTTTATTAAACAAAATATATTAGTAGTATTAAGGCAAGAGCAAAACGCCGTGTTGGTGTGATTTTTAATACCTATGCAATTTTTATTTAAAAAAAATTTTCAAATCAAAAATATACGTTACATTTCTCTAATATGTTGTTTTCACATTGGCCGACTCAAATTCTTTTTAATGGAGTACAATATCGCATAATTATTTTGTAGCGGATCCGCCCGCTCCCGTACAACGGGAGTGCGCTCCCGTCGGCATCGATTACTAAGCTATTAAGCTTCACTTCATTTCTTCCCGTGGATTATGTGAGAACCAGCTAAGGGTAATCGGCAGCAGAGTTATCCTGCTATTTAATTAAAATCTCCCGCGGTCTCTAAGACGCCTGCCAAGCGTAGAAATGCCTCCTATTGGGGAAGAGGCACATGTTCAATAACTTTTCTCGGGTTGATGATCATTATGATGATGATATTAATTTGTTGCGATAATTAGTTGTTGTTTTGTGTATCAATCGCCAATTATAATGAGCAATATTGAAAAAAAAATGTGACTAACAGATTACAAAAGATCCCATTTTTTTCAAAGCAATAAGGTTGCGGGAATTTAGTCCAGACGACGTGGTAATCGTTAGATTGACGTTAAAACTCCAAAAAAAATGATATTTTATTATGTAATGAAAATTATATAACTACATCAGAAAAGGCAGTATGGGCTTAGATGTTTTTACATTCTCTTTAAAAGACTATTAATAAGTATCAGGGATAGAAAATCGAATACTAAAATTATCATGATGCAAACGGTAACAATAGGGGTTGTGGCGTCGGTACAAAAACACCTTACCGGTATCTCCCGGAGGAGCTCTTCCTTGGTCATCCTAGGTTTATTAGTAATGTTGATGCCGTGAGACAAAAGTATCTCTCCGCAGTTGATGCTAACACCATCCACGATGAGAACTGATTTGATGTCGACCACCATTTTCCTTAAAACATAAAATGTATTAGTAATATTATCAGCATCAGCATCATCTACTCTTGGACATGGGCATCCTCCTTTAAAAGGAGGAATTTTCCATAATCTAAACGCTTGACAGGGCTTGCTGCCGATTATTCTGGAATATCGCTTCGCTGGTTCTTACGGCATTTATGGTAAGAGATGGAGTGACGCTATTATTATGCCGGCACCACAAAACCAATTAGTAATATGAGAAAAGTTATTGTGCATCCATTTTAATTAAAGAATTAATTTAATTAATTTTATATTAAAGATCTATTAAGAATGATAAATACTTAACATTTGTTAAGGTATGTCAATAATAGATATAGACATAGTGAAATGTAGTTAAAATTATGAATAAATTAATATTAATTAATATTAATAATAGTATAAATAATTCAATACTATAATTAGGTATGAAAAACGGACTCACAATATTTGCGCTTGCTCCTGTCCGTTTACTTCAAAAGTTGGGATATAAATGAGCAAAACGCCGAGCGCCAGTACGTACGTGCAATAAAATGATTGTGTCAGCAAGTCTTTGGTCGTGGTCCTTAGAGATGGGATAGCCTTGGAACTTGGAAACAGTGGAATCCCGTTTTTTGAATCCAGAGCAAATGGAAAATTGTCCTTTACCTTTGGTTACCATAATCAAATTCATGGTTACCGTTGTTTCATTATCCCTAAAAGTTCGCCTCTTAAATAAATTGAGGATTATGAATTTTTATACTTTGCAGATATCTTGGAAGTAACGATGAATGTTACTTGAATCGCAGGTTACTGATTCCATTTAGTGAATTTTCAAGGTATTCACATAAAAAAGTATAATGACGCTATTGCCGGGTTTGCATTTCCAATCTGTATCAATCAGTAGAAGTTTAAGATGCCCCGCGAGTCGCAATAGAAAAACTATTGCGACAAGATATTTTACTTACATACATACTTTCATACAGGATAAATACTTTTATACAGGATTTAGTCTGGAATCGAAAAAATATACTGTGACCTCTCGTCGTCCAATTTTAACGACATCCACATGAAGATATTAATTGACACTGTCCGTGACGTATGTACCATTACCGCACTGCAATAAATCTAAACTCACCGATCAACATCCACATTGATGTAATAAAACCGAAAGTATATTTCACTGTCTGTTACCCCTTTACGCATTAATTGTTAAGCAGATTGTTTTGATATTTGGTATGTAGGTAGATATGACACAAATAACCGATATAAGCTATCTATCATTATCATCGTCCTCATAAAGATATTGCAACTGCAAGTAATGCCGCGTGTTTCAGCTGATTATGCAACAAAAGAAATGACGGCAGTTTATTGCAGGAGTTATTTAACGGCCCGCGGCAATCTTATTACAGTTTCATGCATCTTTGACGGGTGGTGCAGTTCTTTAATATTAACAATATTACAGAAAAATGTAGAAAAATCACATTGAAGGAAATTAATATAAACAGAGTAGAATATATCAACCGTTGAGGTGGTGGCGGGCGCCGGCAGACAACACCGGAAGACCTTCCTCTTTCCAATACTGCTACGCCCGCTACACTTCGATCTGAATGGTGACAATTATAACTGGTGACATTGTTACATAATTGCATCTCCGTCAACAACATCACCGATAATCATGATCCTTTAATAAGACAAACTTCATCGCCTTGACTCCACTACGACATTGTACCTAAAAAGATAATAGCTGAGATCCAGCAATACTTCGCGACTGGTTTCGGTAGCCCGTCATTACGAGTCGTAATATATGATCCTAATGTACGTACAATGCTATGTATTATACATTCTAATGTATATATGTAACATAAATAAATAATGTAATATGTATACAATGTGTCCGGGATCGTATTAACGATAATTTAAGGATGGATTATACATTTCTTCCTTACTAAAACAACTCCTTAAATCGACCTACCCCCTTTCCTCTCCCAGGTATGGTCATTTCAATTTTTATGCGTTTTTCGTGTAAGTACTCGAAAAAAGCAATAACTTGAAACTGTGTGACTTCACAGGTCCATAAAAGGATTGAATACAATATTCTGCATCGATAGACACCTAAATATAACGTAAAACTTTAAAAGAATCAAAGATTAATTAGATTAAAAATACCAAAAATAAAAAAAATACTCTCAAAAAATTTGTTAAAATTATAACTTTAGAGTGGTGATAAGATTTCCTAACCTTATCACCACTTTAAACCTTTCCTAAATGATCGCTAATACGATTCCGGACACATTGTATTATATTATCATAATCTGACATGATCATCGGTCCATCGACAGTGGAAGTTCACTGCTAGACCTCATTTATTCTCCATAAGAGCGAGGGATTGGCCAATGATCGTTATCTCAGCACTTGGCAGGCGTTTCCGAGATTGCAGTAGATTTTGGTAGATAGCAAAATATTTTTGCCATCTATCATCCCGGAGTACCTTGACACAACACTATTTACTGTATTGCTAGTTCATAATTCTCGGTAATGCTTATGAACATTCGCTTTGAAACGTAACACTATATCGCATTTGCAAAATGCAACCTTTGAATTCACTGGCGACTGTATTATGATCCGTTGCTAAGAATGCACAGGGTATAGGTATAAGCGACTATTAGGAATCACTTATGTGAGAAACAATGTAAATGTAAAGTCATCATCATCATCGTCATATCAGCCCACAGACGTCCACTACTGGAAATGGGCCTCCTCCAGTGATCGCCACAATGAGCGGCTATGAGCCGCCTGCATCCACCGATTGCCCGCGACCCTGGCCAAGTCATCGGTCCACCTAGTCGGGGGTTTACCCACATTACGCTTTCCGGTTCGGGGTCGCCACTCCGACACTTTAAGACCCCAGCGTCCATCGGTCCTGCGAGCTATGTGCCCCGCCCACTGCCACTACTATGAACCACGTCGGCAACTCTAGTTCTCCTGTGGATTATCTCATTACGTATCCTGTCTCGGTGGGAAATTCCTGGCATGGCTCTTTCCATTGCTCACTGAAGTTATTTATTTCGATTTTATTAAAAATACTTTTTATATACTATAACTAATAATTAATTTATCAATGTGAAACACTTTGCTCAATTTTACAATCATAATTTTATAATACAGTGCACATAGAAAAAATCTAAGTCAATATATTAGGTCATTGATACCCAAAGTGGTCTATATCGGGGCCTATATATCCCTAGGGGTCGACGATAACCTGTAAGGGGTCCATGTCAGCTGTCAAAAACACATTTGAAGTTAATGAATTAGAAGTATTAGCTAAGTAGGGAGTCTATCTAAAACTGAAAACATGCAAGTGGTCTACAACAGAGGTCGCCAAAGTGGTGGTCCGCGAACCACTAGTGGTCCGCGAGAAAATTTCGCTGGTCCCAGAAAATTGTGGAATATACTTACTCATCACGTTATATTTTATGATGCATTGAAACATAATTTAATTCATAACAATACGTGAAAAAATGGATCAAAGAGAAATACTAGGAACGTAAGCAAACATTTTAAATGGCATTATTAAATGCATTACTATTAATTAATATTAATTAATTAATAATAATGCATTACTATTAATTAATATTAATTATAATGCATTATTATTAATGTCATTACTCCCAACCCCGATCACGATTTTTTTTATAAATATATTTAACACTTAAAAATCCTATTAGTAGTCCGCGGGATTTAAATTATTAATTTACTTGTCCGTGAGATCAAAAAGTTTGGCGTACGCTGTCTACAAGTCCTAAAAGTTTGGGGATCTCTGTATTAGGCAATGACAGTCAACATATCTTCAGAACTTGTTGCACATACAACCCTCTGCCAAATCCCATTCAGAGCAGTCAGAGTGAGCCCAAAATATACACGAAGTGCCCCAGTACTTTAACTTCGTTCTTTTACTTGATCTATTATTTGGAGTTGATATAGAAGTCATCGACGTCGTAGTTCGCCACTCGACTCGTCTCGTTTCACGCGGGGGCGAAAAGCGGGTTATGGGTAGCTACTTTACCGTAGTAACTGGAAAAAAGCGGTCTCTGCCTACCGGGATTCTTCGATAGTGTAGTGATCAGTATCCCCGCCTATCACGCGGAATACCGGGGTTCGATTCCTTGCCGGAAAACCAGAGAAAGGTCGTGTATATATATATATATATATATATATGTATATATGTATTTTTTGTATAATGGTAAAATTGTTATAGTTATGATAATGGTTTATTATAAGTGGCGCCGGCGTAATATTAGCGTCACTCCATCTCTCCCTGTGGGTGCTGCGAGAACCAGCTGAGGGACGTACCGGGACAAGGGGTCTCCAATCTGCGATCTCCAAGACGCCAGCCCAGCGTGGTGATCACGGCAAACCCCTCCTTGTTAAGGTGAAAGCCCACGTCCAGCAGTGGGCTTGTACGTGCTGATGATGATGACGATGCAGGATTGTTGAAGTTTGTTATTATTTTTGTACAACATCATTGTTTAAATAGAAAGAAAGGGCTCAGAATTTTTAGTTTTATTTGATAGAGATGAAATAATCTTGAATAATTACTTCTGTACCGTTTACAATTTTCCTGGAACATAGTCCTCACCGGAGAACGTATTAGGATTCAATAGAAAAATGCCTGTTGCAAGAAAGCTTGATTCACCTTTACTAAAGGAAGTTACGACTATAATATGTATTTTTAATAGTGATACTCTCTATATTTTTTCTATGCACCGATTTCTACATAAATATTTTTGGGTACAAAATGATGGTAATGAAGGAACCCATTACTTTCTTTAGCAGTGTGTAAGACGATTATACTTCACTTTTGTTGAAAGCTGTTATCCTTATGATACTGGTGGACTTTGACTATGCCATGTTCGTTAGCCTGGCGCATGATTTTGGCTGGTGAAAACTAAATTAAGTGGGCAATTATGGGATCAACTGAATCCCATCACCCGACAACAGATGATAAACGAATAAAATTCATAATAAATAAATCGTTAAAATGTCTCACAACAAGCTTTTTTTAGTAATTCAGTTAGATTATAAAAACTTTATATCTAAACTAACTTTGGCCCGTGGCTCCACCCGCGTGAATGTTGGTTTTCCGCTATATGAGAAATCCCGAAACAATCATAAATTTATATAAAAAGCCTAAGAACCACTTTTACTTAACCTCTCATACCTTAACGCCGGCGACTAAAACAGGGATCAAGCTGTATCTTAATTCTACTGGACCAATTTTGATGAAACATACCGCAGTATTTAAGTTATCTGAGGACATAAAAAAATATAAAAATACAATCTGTGTTAGTTATTTTACTAGTTAAAAAAAAAGTCATATGTTGAAAAAAATATATATTTAATAAATAAGAAAATACTTATATACTTAATGAAGATGGGCGTGCGAAATGACGAAAAATCACTGAAGCGGCTGCTCTGCTGACACCTTGAGGTGTCGGGCGGGGCTTACGGCAGGGTTGTTTACACTAGATAGGCTTATAGAGTCATCGCGCGTCATTTCGCACGCCCACGTGTGTGTATAAATATTTTCTTATTTTTTAATTATATATATATTTCTTTCAACATATGTAAACTAGCACTATTTAAGTTGGAATAGTACCTTACTTAAGAGCGTAACAGTTAACTAAAATCTTCCCGCTGGTTTTTGCGTGAAGCTCGAACAAACAAACAAACAAACATCGACGGATTTAGTTTCACAAGCCCTTAATTAGTCGATCTGAGTAGGTAGTTTGTTTTTAAATATCTTTGATTTTTGAAAATTTGACAATTTTATAATAGTGAAATAGAAAAAAAATATTGACATTAATAGCTATCCACATCATTATCATATGATCTTACCCCTATCCTCCTATCCCTATCATCCTACCCTACTGATTCTGCATTTTATCTGACCGTCTCAACGCTTCTATCCGAACACGATAGATCTACCAACCGCATCGCTAAGCAAACCGCTTCATTATATACGACTAGCTTTTACAAGCGGCTGAGTTCACGTTGACTTCTTTAATTCTTTGAATATATGTCGGAGACCGTTGAAAATACAATTTTTTATATCCCTTAGAAACAGTTTTTTTTTCGGGATAAGTAGTTACAATGTGTATAAAAACAACCCCTGACAATGATGTTGATTCTATTGTAACAGAACTTAACTAGATTTAGTCCCTTCCTGTCTTTTTCTAATGTCAAACGACGAAACGAGATAGCAAATACTTATAGCGAGTACCGACCTACGTTTCTGTCAAACGGTTCACAAAAACGTTGCGTTTTTGCGTACCTTTAGTCCGTGTGTTCCGAGATCGCGGCTAAATCTTTTAGTTTTGATGTTTCTAAACGAAACTGAGAGCATCAATATTGTAGCTATCTCATTTTGACGTTTGAAATTAGAAAAAGATAGGGAGGGACTAAATTTAATTAAGTTCTATTACGAGTACAACAGAATCAGCATCAATGTGTGTACAAAATTTTATAATGATCGGATAACCGATAACTAAGTACTAAGTGTAACTAAGTGTAACTAAGTGTAAGTTAAGGCGACAACACGAGTTTAGTACGACTACTTAAGTAGTTAAGGCGACGACACGAGTTTAGTACGACTACTTAAGTAGTTAAGGCGACGACACGAGTTTAGTACGGCTACTTAAGTAGTTAAGGCAACGACACGAGTTTAGTACAACTACTTAAGTAGTTAAGGCAACAAAGCGTGACAAACAAAAAGAAACAAACAGACACATTCGCAATTATAATATCAGTTAGGATTATTTAGGATACTAACTTGTATATACGATGATACATACTAGCTGAAACCTGCAACTTCGTCCGAATCTGAATCCGAAAATGTAATAGTGATCATGATGATTTAAATCGTATATCTTTTTCGTGGTTGTACGCAACATACTATTTGGGGGCCCAAGCCTGACTGAGCTGCCAGCTGTAGACCATATCGATCTGTGACCGAGGCTTGGACGATGAGAGCAAGGTCTAGAGCAGGGGTCGGCAATCTTTTTTGGCCGCGGGTGAAAAGCAAACAAAATGTGATTAAAGAGACGTTTGGGTCAGAGGTATTTTCGTATTTTCTAAATCGTTTTGATTTTTATATATTATACATTATTTTCTTAACTAAATCGGGCCTCGCCGGGGGTTTACGTTGGCGTACGCATATTTCTATAGTTAGATCTAATCTTCACATTTTTTGTCGAGTTTTGGGAATATGATAGAAATGCAGCTGCAGGGGGTCCACCGGAACCAGCTAAATTTTGAAAGTAGTTTATGAGAAAAGAGTCTGGGAATCTCTGATCTACAGTAGCTATGCCCCGTGGTCTGGTTGCTCTGAATTTGAACAGATGACAGAAGTTCGAAGGTGTACTATGCACTATTTCGAAAACTGGGGCTGTTTAGAGGGAATGGTAACAATGTAAAAAAGGAATTTGGGGTATCATGGTAGTTATGGATTTGGTAGCCTTAATGTATAATAATTTAGCTCCCTTAATGTATTATATAGCTCAGCTTTTGCATTGTCTCCGACTTGTATACATTTTACTAAAAATTGTGATTAATTGCCATGGATTCCACTCTGTCCAGATTGGCTACAAGTATATCCTTCCACAACGGTGTCACATATGTAAGGATACCAACTGCAAGGTAATTTTGGGGAAAGTCTAGAGCCCGGCACTGTCTCTTTATCACGACTTACGCAATTAATTCGAAAAAGAAGTTAACTGGAAAAAAAATGGACGTGTCCATTCCGTAATAAGTGGTGGTTGTTGAATGGACCCAAACGAACGACGTTCCCGGTTGAAGTTGGGCATCTCAGACTGCGGTCCCTAACTGAATCAGTCCCGGAGATTAGGAACAGATTCCATTC
Organism: Thaumetopoea pityocampa; assembly: GCA_017165845.1. NCBI lineage: Eukaryota > Metazoa > Arthropoda > Insecta > Lepidoptera > Notodontidae > Thaumetopoea > Thaumetopoea pityocampa. The sequence continues at coordinate 6,486 of WUAW01037935.1, read as the reverse complement.
AACAACCACTCTTGAGAGGAAGAAAGTCCTAGGCATTTCTAAAGTGGAGATAGATCTATCATCTCTATATATAAAGGCAAAGATAGTATACTAGAACGTGGTGCAAGGTTTTATCTAGCTGGCTCTTACGTAACTACCATGAAGCTTTTGGACATACTCGACTGCAGGCTCCGTTGTGAATTTGCGTTTGTGAATATCTAAGTGTTAGGTGTGCTTCCATGCAGGCATTATGACCCAAGGGCATTCCGGAAGCCTATATATAAGGAGATATCATCAGTAACGTATACAAAGACTCCATTTCTGAAATTAGAAATCGACTAATTGGTGTTAGTGACACTAAGTCCTTCCCAAATGCTGTTCCTATTAAGGGTCGCGCGTTGGATCCGTTCTTTGTTTTACGTAGCGCTCACTAAAGTCCAAGCGACTATATAGGATCAGCGCTCGTGAAGTATAATGGACGCTGATGACATAGGAATCGTCAACCAAAAAGCTTGAGAGACGCGCTTAAGGAGACTCTCAAGTTTTCATTACGGCAGTTTACTACTGAATGTGACAAAGATCATGTATACGTACTGCAACTCGCGTGCAAATGAGGACCCAACTACCATTCATATGGGTAAAACCAAGGCCGTAAAAATGACCCGTATTGTACGTGTCAGGCAGCGTAGATCACGATGTCCAAGCCCGTATAGGCGCATCTTGAACAGAGGTCTCTGGGGTATCGTATGACCGTTAATTACACCGTCCGCGATGTATGGCAAACAAACTCCAGAAAGTCTAATTAAGGTAGTACGGCCACGTTATGCACTGACTGAGCGAGTACCTCGGTGGGAAATAAGTTAATATGGATGTACCAGGGGCACGACGATGCGGGTGGTCTGTGAAAAGCTGGCTGGATGTCATTAATATGGAATATGGAAGGTAATGGTCTTAACAGTGAGGATGTTGAAGATCGAACGATGTGGTAAGTGGCCATTATGTCAGAAAGCGGACTGTACCGAACGTAAATACGGGATTAATAACGCTAGGCAGAATAAGAACACAGATACCCGAAGTCCGTCGTATCTCTCGGAAACGTGATCTTTTATTTTACTCTCGTCATAAAAATACTCGTACAGTACTTAGACATATTTTAGATTATGTGTTTGCATCAAAAATGAAATCTGTAGACATGTATCACACATACATATATACATACAATCACGTTTTTCCCTGGCTCTCCTGCTGGCAAACGAACCCTGGTCTCTCGCGTGATAGGCGGGGATTTAAGTATGTATTGCCAGTGCATATTTCTCTCCGCTAAAGGGGTACGTTCCCTTCATCAGCTTACCACGCTGACCTAGTGTGGGTTGGAAGACTTCACACATAGTAATTTTGCAATAATGCATTTTTCAAATACTTAGCGACTTAGCACGTCTCATGTGCAAACGTAATTTTACAATCTTACAGCCTGAACTGCTAATGAATTCACAATTACAAAAATTTTTGCCGACCTCAAAAACCTCTGCGATTCATGGAAAAAATCGAAAATATATTATTTCTAAATGCAAGTAGTTATTAAATAGTACAGAAGGGCTGAATATGAACACTGAAATACTTTTGCAGAAATATTCATTTTGGTGCGAAATTCTGATACGTAATTATATTCGCGAAAAATATTTTTTTTTAATTTTTGAAGCCACTTAATATAATAATAATATAATCATAATATTTAATAAATAATCATATCAAATAATCATCAACTATAATCTTTACATATTTTGTAAGATTGAGATAAATAGCACTTGCATAATCAATAGGAATCAATAGGACGAAGGAGAGTATACATATGTATATCAAAGCACTTCGAGCGCATAATTACTATATAGTCTACATACATACATACAATCACACCTTTTTCCCTGGTCCTTCGGTGCGGAATCGAACCGCGGTCTACCGCGTGACCAGCGGGGATACTGACCACTATACTACCGAAGAATTGTGTTAGGCAGAGACCACTTCTTTCAAATTGCTACGAGCAAAGTGACTATCCGTGGCCCACTGATCGCCCCGCGGGAAACGAGACGTGTCGGGTGGCGAACCATGATGCCGCCATTTTATGAGGTTCCAAAGCGATTAAAGTTTCTCATTGCGTTCCCACAGAAAAAGGATGAGATAAAAAAGGTGTTTTGAGCAAGGAATGGGGAATTTGGTAAAAGGAATATAGGATACTACTATCTCGGAAGGAGTAAGAAGAGACAGTAGTAGCTCGGGGGGCCGGGGTCGCTTATCCGTATACTTCTTCTATTTCTTAATCTATTTGCCGGACAGGCTAAAACACTAAATACTCTCTGACCATATAGTGTAGACTATATGTATAAGTTTAATGGTTCAAACGCCTATTTAGCTTGGTTTTTTGTGTAGCAGCTCTACATTTTCAAAAATCAATGTACGAATCATAAAATGTATATCATAAATGTAATCTAAAATATCGATATCAAACCTGTACGCAAACTATGAAGGCTGGTTAGAGTGGTTTGTAACACAATCAGATATGTATAAAGAAAAGATAAGACGAAATTTATTTATGTTACTTCCCGGTTACGTAAATGGTGTTTCATGTAACCTTTTACAAGATTTTTTTTTTATATATATTTAGAGCCTTAGTTATTATAATAAACGATTGGATAATTTTATACTCCAACATACATACGTACATACACTTACACCGATATCCCATAAGGGTAGACAGAGACCATAGTACATACTACATACAGTCACGCCTCTTTCCCATTGGGGTAGGCAGAGACCACTTCTATCCATCAGCTACGATCGTTCAATGTAGCAAAGTGGCTATCCGCAACTCTCATTTCGCCTCCGCGGGCAACGAGACGTGTCGGATGGCAAACCACGAAGCTGGCATTTTATTAGGTTCAAAAGTACTAAAGTTCCTCATTGAGTTCCCACGGCTTAGTGGAGAGGAAAGGAAACAGGATAAGGTAGGAAAGATGAATTGAGCAAGGAATATGGAATTTAAGGAAAGGATTATGGGATATAGGATACTACTATCTTCAAAGGAGTAAGAAGAAACAGTAGTAGCTCGGGAGGCCAGAATCGTTTACCCGTATAATTAAGTCTATTTGCCGGACAGGCTAAAAACTACTAAGTACCCCCTGACTAATTATATACTGTGTTATATTTTTTCTAAAAAATTAAGTATTACTTAAAAATATTTCAGTTCAAGTGATAATCATGCCAGTGTTGATATATTCGCGCTCCAATTCCATCAATTTTTGATGTAATTTACTACGATTTTGGCAATGCATTCATAATATTGTTGCATAATTTACGAAAGAAAACGGGTCAACTTTATTAGCGTAAAATATTTCGATTCGTTATTTTATTTTTACCACATTTTATAAATTAAAATCAGTTTGGGATTTTTCGATTTCTTATTATGAGTACAAAAAAATATGATATTAGAAAGGCTTACTCCTTAGCTTACAATCACTACAGAATACAAGCTATAGTATTTTCGTAGCTAATTGTGAGTTTTAGCCAATAATAATGAGCAGGCATATTGGTGATCACGATTAACAAATTCACAATCTCTCGTTTAATACTCGGAAAGAGATTGGTGATCACCAGTCTCTATGAAATATTATTTGTCCCACCAAAACAGATGGAATTGGAGCGCGAATTTATCAAATATTCGCACTCCAATTAAACAAATTTTTGATGTCACAGCGGTTATTTATTACGATGTATTATTAATATTGTATAGTATATACAAATACTGAAGAATACAAACTACTTTCGTAATTAATTGTGAGTTTTCGTCAATAATAATCGGCCAGCCATTTGGTGATTAAGATTCACAAATTCACAAACTCTGGTTTAATATCCCGACAGAGATGATGATGGCTAATCTATGATATTTCATTTCTTATATCAAATCAGGTTTTAAAGTAATACGTAGTTTAACAACTGTCTTAATTATGATTCTTATGTTTCAGGACGAAGCCGAGTATGACGAGGATGACTACCCAGCATAAGTGGATGGTTAGGAGGTGATTACAGAGGTCGCAGTGACGTCTGCCACAGAGGGCAAGAAGTTAGTGGCTGGTAGAATGGGACCGTTTAAGAGCAACACTAATTTATTTATTTTATTCGAACTGCTTAAATGGAAAAGGGCTCAAACGGCTGATGGTAATATCGGTTATTATAGTTTGATTATTATAGTATCGGTTATTATAGTATTGATAGTTTCCTCCCGATACGATTTATAACGTTCTGTGAAACGGATCTATAATACTATTATATTATTAACTAGTTGATACTCGCGCTTTTGCTTACAGTAAATTTGTGATAGTGACGATGATTTTATCCTACGTCTTGTCTTTGGTATAAGCGTTGCGACAGTTAGTAGTTCTATTTGAGACCTAACCTATTTACTCTATACAGTGATCATCGTCACCATTCATATCATCATTATAGTAGTGTGGCGCCGGCATAATAATAGCGTCACTCCATCTCTTTCTGTGGGTGCTGTGAGCACCAGATAAGAGATGTACCAGGATAATGGGCAGCTGCGTTACGCTGTTATGACTAATTCTTTCTTTTTGATGAAGAGACACATTCCCAGCAGTGGACTTTGGTGACTATATATAAGTACGAGTACATATTCACGATTGACACAAATAAATTGTCTCAGTATAAAAAGATGCAAGAGATCGATGACGTTATTCTTGTTGTTGAATATGAACCGGGTGAAGCCCAGCACAAGTTTGTTTGTTTGTATGTTAGTTCATGTTATTAATAGTTGATTTTTTGTTATCTAACGACCAAATTAACTACGCATGTACGCTTACTTATGTACGCTTCTAAACTACCCTTTTATTGTGATTTTTAGTCACTTTATGAATTTGTTGAGTGCGTTGAGTGACTTTAGCGTGACATATTTATATAATGTATGTGGCACCGGAATAATAATTATGTACTTTTTTAATTCATCTAAAAAACTTTCTCCCAATAAGTACTAAGACAATGCTTATGCACACCTTATTTTTCCCTATAACTGACTATAGTGACGTAAACTATTTAGACAAACTTTTAGATTAACTTTTAGATTTATTTTTTTAACCTTCGCAAGTATGACCGCGTGTCTTTCTTTCGTTCTCAATTAAATTTTCGTTTCCTATTCATCATCGTCACAGACTGCGCACTCTTACTTCTCTCTATACCTTTCAAATGTCTCCCAAAGCCCCTACTTAAATTTCATCTAATTTTCAATACCTTTGTTCTGTTCCAAGACTAAATAGGTACTCCATTTCACTAGTCTCTTTTGAAATGGCCATCGATATTAATTTCCTAGTTTGAGATAGGCGTTTTTACCTTTCTACGCCCGTCTCATTTAAACGGCGCTTTCTCACTTTGTCAGTGCATTTAATAGGTCTACCCATATTCGTACTTGATAAATAAGTATACAGAACGTAATATTCAGTGAAAAGTAAAAAATAAAACCGTTTTAATAAGAATCAAAACCAAATTCAAAAAAATTTACTCTAAAAATGCTCTAAAAAGTAAAAAAATAATTACGTTAAAAAAAATAATTACGTTAAAGTTAGGAGTAAATACTCCTATTAATTGAATATCACAATCAATTCACTACGAAAATAATATACGATTATTGTTATTTTTGGAGTCGATGCCAGCCGACGTTTACAAATATACATATCGCTCATCCAATAGAACAATGACGTAATTACATTTTTGCAATTTATCAGAAGAAGCGTTTCAATTTAAAATTGGATTATACCCATTTCGTAAATCATATCAATTATCATGATTTTTCATAATTTATTTATAGATTAATAATTTGAGCATTCTCGAAAAAAATCCATATCAAACAACAAATCATCGAAACTAAACAAAAAATAAAATTTTAACGTTTTTGCAATTACGTCATTATTCTATTGGATGAGCGATATAAGAAGTAGCATAGGTATATATCTCTAATTATATTCGATTGTGATTTCTTCTTACTTAGAATCGTTTCAACGTATTTAGGCTGGCACCGACTCCAAAAATAGTAATAATTTTATACGAGTATTATCATCATCATCATCATCATTTCAGCCCATAGCTGTCCACTGCTGAACGTAGGCCTCTCCAATTGAATTCCAGCGCGACCGGTCCATAA
>WUAW01037930.1:0-19089 GCA_017165845.1 Thaumetopoea pityocampa | reverse complement strand
TATATATATATATATATATATATGTGTGTGTGTGTATCCTTATAAGTATTTGAAAGAGGACATTTCTGAGTTACGTTTCTCTGTTATTAGCACAACCGTCAAACATCAAGTCGCTGACAATAGTTATATTTCCATAATTTGATACACCTGAACTACATACGTCTGAAAAAAACGTTTTTACATTTCAGTCACACCCAAAATTGACCCACACTCCAACGTCATAGAAATCGCTGAAAACGGAACAGCCGTCATAAACTGCAAGTGAGTATCATTAAAAAATCTGTTTTGATCTGATAAATGAATGTTTCTTTGTTTGTCCGTATGCGTTATTATACCGGTTCTTAACTTTTTCTTCCTAACTTTACAGAAAAGTTAATGTAAGCATACTATATAATTTTGTAGATATACTTTAGAAAAAAACTTTACTTTTTCAATTCAGAATTTCGAAGGGCGTTCCACAACCAGCGATATCTTGGAAGTTCAAGCCCTCAGAACGAAGCTCCATCGAATACAAAAATATAATGGGGTCTGGTAATCAGCTGCGTGTCTCACGAGCTCAACTCCATGATTCAGGCTCCTACCAGTGTGTCGCTGTTAATGTCGAAGGTCGCGATGAACAGGTCGTAGCTGAGCTAGTGGTGTTGAAACCACCGATAGTGACTATAGAAGAGGGTGATAATATAAAACTTAAATATAGAAGCCAGATGACTCTTCATTGCAAGGTCACCGCGAATCCAACCCCCAATGTTAGTTGGAATGACGACAAAGGAAATATGCTCTTTATACAGGTAATTTCCGAATATTACTTTCTCTACCAAAATTAAAAAAATAAATGATATTGGATATTTGCCTTCAGTATCCATTAAGCAAATGAATTTGCAAGACATTTATTACAATGTCTATATATATATATATATATATATATATATATATATAAACTATTTTGTATAAAATTACATGATTTTATATTTGTTAAAATATACATTTCTAATACTGGTAACAATCGTTGATTAGGAAAATATAAAATAGTTGTGGACCTAGCAATAAACCTTGCGCTTACGGTGCTATATATGAACCACAAAGTTATAAATTAATTTTTTAATGGCAAGCTAAGATCAAGGTACATTTAAATTTACTATTTGATATAGTTCACATACGACAGATTTACGAAAATAACGATAGCGAAAATGCCCATAGGTAGATAGATAAGCTTTCAAATTTACTATTTTATTAAAAAGTATTTGAAATGATGTCGGGCCAATGCACATTTATTAATTCCGATCGTTAATTATGCTACTTAAAAAAAATAAAGTGAATTTGACTCTCTTCTTGATTTTTCTGTTTTCGGTAAACATAATAATAATATTAAGGGTTTCTGGAAATTCGTCAACAGTAAGAAACGAAAGAAAAGTATTTCTCAAGTGATGAATTTCAAGGATGTTTCTGTTACAGATACTAAAAGTATATGTGAGCTCTTTTCTTGTTACTTCGGTTCGGTATATGAAGATTCCAACCCGGCAAGTAATCTACTAGAACTTCACATAACTGCTCCTAACACTCTTTCTACTATAGTTTTATCAGAAAATTATGTCCGAGAGGCACTTAAGTGTCTGGATCCAAATAAAAGTCTCGGACCAGATGGTATACAGGCTAAATTTATGAAGCAATGTGCAGACTATATGGCGAAACCGTTAACCATAATAATGAATAAATCACCACACTTCAGGATCTTTCCTTCAGCTTGGAAATTGGCACATGTGATTCCTATTTACAAGTCTGGAGATCCAAGCATGTGTGATAATTATAGACCAGTCAGCCTGCTCTCCTGCCCGGCAAAATTATTTGAAGTAGTTATATATGATTACATTTATCACCAAGTGGAACCATTAATCACAAGTAGCCAGTATGGCCTTGTTCGCCAGAAGTCTACTGTGACTAGCCTTTTAGAATATAAGAATTATCTGTGTCACTAGTTTGGTCATGGAGGCCAAGAGATGCGGTATATGATGATTTTAAGAAAGCTTTTAATAAAATAAATCATAAAATATATGCTATTGCATAAGATTTTATGATTTACTTTATTAAAAGCTTTCTTAAAATCATTAAAAGCTTATTAGCTTGTTAATTATGGAATTCATGACAGTCTTTTGCGTTGGGTAGAATCTTGCATAAATAATAGAAGTACTACTACAACTAGTTGAAATTAATGGACATGTATCTAATTCTATTTTGATAAATTAGGCGTCCCATAAGGATCGCATTTAGGTCCGTTATTCTTGTAATTTTTATCAATGATTTAGTATGCAATTTGTCCTGGCGTAGCCTTTTGTATGTCGATGATCTAAAAATTTTTACAACCATAAACAATAAATTGGATTGTTGGGTTCTTCAGCGTGATCTTGAAACCCTATCAAACTGGTGTAAGCAAAATAGCATGCATCTTAATATTGATAAGTGCTTCTATATATATTTTACTTATAAAAGATATAAATTGACTTTTAAATACGAACTATAGGGACAAACTCTTGATAGAAGGTTCTCTTGAAAGAACCTTGGTATTTTGTTCGATGATAGGCTGACATTTAGAGAACATTATAATACAGTGAGTACCAAAGCGTATCAGCTTCTCGGATTCATCACAACATTATCGGCAGGGTTTAAGAAACCAGAAAGCTTGTTGATTTTATACTATACTCTGGTTAGAAGTGTTTTAGGATATGGATCATCTGTTTGGACATATTTAACTCTAGACACCTAATCTTTAGAAAAAATGTGAAGAATATCTTCATATAACCATATAACCACATATAATAATATTTATGATTTTATTGTACTATTTGTGTAAAATATTATTTTATACGTATTGCGAAGCAGCCTGACAATTTTACGTTGTAAATTTATTTTATATTGTAAAATGTTTAATATTTTGCCCATTGCTAATCAGCTCTACTGTTACTCTTTAGGAGTCGGTATCGCGTACTGTCTACTATAGAGTAGGTAGTGATGCTGTTTATACGCATTGAATGCGTAGTATTTTAATAAACCAATTGTTTAAACTTGTTTCTATGTGTGTGCTCCTTTGTGGTTCATAGAATCTTATAATTTAATTTAAGAATTTGGAATGATAATTTTGACTGTGATCTGTAGTGCGTACTAAAAATAAATAAATAAATAAAAATTCTAACCCATAACCAGTTTAAATTTTTGCTTTAACAGTAAGCAGTTACATAGATGAAAATCTGTAATAATAACAGACGTTATTACCACTGTTTTTAAAGCTTCAGTTTTAATTAGGAAATGTGATAAAAACTGGTTGTGGATAATATACAGATGATAAATATGAACAGATATAATTTTAATTAATACTTTTCAGAGTTCCGGATCAAATTACAACTATCAGTACACTTATACGTCTACTGGTATGAAAGAATCGGGAAAGTTTGTGTGTAGAGCTGAAAACAAGCAGGGCAGCGACACTAAAAGCATCAAAGTAACTGTCCTGTCGCCGTTTGACGTCAAGTCTATACCAAGTACGTAAAGTATTTCGTAACTTAGTCCAAAGATTATAGAACATGCTTTATCAGCTTTTACTTTGGTAAAATGTAAACAATATCATATATATTTAATACTTTTGGTTGGAAGGCTAATTCTAGTAATAAAATCGTCAGGAACTGAAAATAAGCCATACCTGTCCGATAAATTTTAACCACTTTGTTATCCAATAAAATAAAACATCATTCTATAGAATCAGAAAATAGTTAAAATTAATCGTATTTATTAAATTTTCTCCAGTTTATTTTCAATATTCGAGCTTTATTAGCCAACTTACCCTTTAAAAATATAAATTAAAGAAGTTGACATATGTTGAGATTATTGTTCAAGATAAATCTTTCAGACTTTATTATGTCCAACATACGTAGTTGGTCCCATAATGAATTGGCCTAACTATGAAGAAACAAAGAAAATGAAACGATACCAATTTTATTTTTCAATATAATCTCCACTAACACTGATACACCTCTCACATCTGTGAACCAAGATCTCTAGGCCTTTCTAAAAGTAAGCACAATCCTTGTCTTCAAATGACTGAAGGCGGCCGCCTGCAACTCTTCATCGCTTGAAAATTTTCTTCCCCTTAAGTCCCGCTTTAAATTTGGAAATAAATAATAATCGGACGGGGCCATGTCAGGACTATAAGGCGGATGTTCCAGTTCTGTGAACCCGCATTGACGAACTGCATGCATCCTTAGAAACCCCGGCAATGTGAATTAGGGCGTTGTCGTGAAGCAACAGGACGCCTTTAGACAGCTTGCCTCTGCGCTTCTCCTTTATTATTTCTCGCAATTTATACATTAATAAAGCATAATATTCGCCATTTACGACTGTATTAGGTTCTTTAAAATCCACCATCAAAACACCTTGGAAATCCCAAAAGATTGTGCACATGAGTTTTTTGGTAGATTGTTGCACCTTTGCCTTTCTGGGTGGCTTTTCACCCTTATAACGCCATTCCATTGACTCGCGCTTGCTTTCTGGATCATAATACAAGACCATATTTTCTTCGCTAGTCACTAGTCACTCGATCACTTTCTTTGGGTTTTCTCCACAAAGATCCAAAAACTCGGAAGCACAGCGCACTCTCTCCTGTCTCTGAACAGCTGAAAGAAAATTCGGAACCCATCTTGCACTGACTTTTGTCATATAATATGTTCACAGATTGCACTTTGATTGGTACTTTTAGAGAGCCCAAGTCTAGCTGCTATTTTTCTTATCTTCAAACGGTAGTAACTTAAAACCTCCTCTTAGATTAGAGCAATAGTTTCAGGAATGAGCACTTTCACGGGTCGACCGTCATGGCCGATGTCTTCGACGGTTTCTCTCCCGAGGCGAAACTCTTTCACCCAATGTTTCACAGTGCTATAAGAGGGGGCAGACTCCTTAAATACACCATCTAATCGTTCTTTTATTTGGGCGGAGAATAAGCCTTCTTTAAATAGAAACTTTATGACGCTTCGGTACTCGATTTTCGACATTTTGAAGAAATCTTGTTGTTCAAACCACTGCTAAACTGAGACTACACTTTTCATGTCAAATTACACGATAAATGTACTATTCGATGCAACATAACGTGTATCGACAAGTCGCGTAGAACTACATCAGGTCAGTTAATTATGGGACCGACTACGTAAAATTAGCTTCCATATTTTGATTCACGAAATACGGATTGTATTTTATGAATCAAGCCGATTTTTACCGACACAGCCACTCTGAATATAGGTTCTCTGAACTTTCGCACCTTTTCCACGAAACTCGTTCTGACCAAAACTCGTCGGCCGATATGTACCTTATATTTTGCAGTTAAAACACTGTCCGGAGTTAAACTAAGTGTGATAGTTTAGGATCTAGGTACGCAAACACTTACTGATTTATGTTTTCTTTCAGATAACTCCGTAGTCATATATGGCAGTCCCGCTAATTTACATTGCGACATTAGGTCTCATTTGCCGATTAAAATCGATTGGTATTTAGTTTCAAAGTCAGTCGAAGAAGTCAAGAAACTGAGTTCTTCACACAAATACTGGATTTCCTCAGACGGCACACAGCTAAAGATAAAGTCGATGGATGTGGATATGACAGGATTATACACATGCAAAGCGTTTTTGATTGAAGAGCCTATTAAGTCAATATCCTTTGCTGCAAATGTCGCAATTGGAGGCTTAGGTATATATCTTGTTAATATCGACGCTAGAAAGCATAAACGTAGTAACCCGCAAATCCAAAATTGTTCACCAGAGCATATCATTCGACGTAGTTTATTTTACTGATTCCAATGATGTAATAAAAGAAACAAACACTAATGTGTCACTTACTACGTTTTTGCTTTCCAGCGTCGATATTATAAATGCAGGAGATGTTTGGAAGTTTATTGATATCAAGGCGGTGAAACAACCGAATGGATTTTGTTGAATCATACCTAGAGCATTTAGCTTTCATTTTATAAATTGACATTGCAAAAACAGCAATCCCTTATTGTACTTGTACAAAAATTTTATTGGTTTGGGTAACATGTATATAAGCATTATGAACTAACATACAGACAATTCTTTTCAAACTATAAGCGGTCAATTTAATTTTTATTCTTGTAGAAAAATTTTAATCTTAGCTTGAACTGAATTTGAAACTAAAATTAGTTTAATTTTAAAATTCTCACCATCAGTCTGTAACGGGTCTTCGTTTTCACTATTGTAAGATAGAAAAAATGTGTTTTCTTTGACAGGAATATTGGAGATTGTTATAGACGTTCTTTGAAGTACATGATAATGCTACTGTTTGTTAAAACTTTACACATTGTTTACCGATTTATATTTTTTTTTCCTATAATATATTTAATCATTGAAAATATTTTCAAATTTAATTTCAGAATCTCCCAAGATTATAGGAGACATTGATAAAAAGGTTATTACAGGTGAATCAGTTACAATAACCTGCAAGTAAGTAGTGTCTTATCACTAAATAATTAACAGTAAGCTGTTAAAACTTACGGGCCAATAGACCAAATGAGCACCAAAATATCAAGTAAATATGGTGGCCAAATCATAGTTTTTTCACAGTAGACCGGTACACCGACTTTTTGATGTGGAAAATCTTAAAAATGCACCCTTAACCCGAAATCTTATAATAAAATGAACGCTTTGATGTAAAATATATAAGAAAAAGTTGTAATACGCAAACCAAAAATTAAAAGTCAAATTATTATTACAAAAATTAAATTGTTAAATTAATTTGTCAAATTGTTATTACAAAATAGGATATTAAAGTCTAATTATAAAATGATTCATTAGACAATATTAATATTATTTAGGTATTGGGTAAGATCATACATTTCACTAGACTTAGAATTAAAAGATCAAGACTCTAGCAATCTACTTCGCTACATAATACTACGCATCCTCAAGAGATGGCACAAGTCTTGATTGACAATATTATCATACAGGGCTGAATCACGGTAACGAAGTTTGTTAACGATTTAGCGTATATACAATGTCCCGACATCATCTATCGCAGCGGTGGTAGGCCCCGCCATATATAATAACCGTCTGGTCGGAAGATCTTCCCTTTTCCGATACTACCACTTCAACCACACTTCGACCTGTAGCTATTTCGACTCATGAGATGTTCGCCGCGGATGTATCAGCATGAGTCCTCGACCGGGCACAAGAGCCAGTGACAGACATCGTGTGATTTTTAATGGGAGTGTTCCACATTCCGTTGTGTCGGATTCTCTACCCAGCCGTATTCGTTCAGGCATTATACACAAAATGGGTATTAAGACGTAAAGTTTATCCCTCTATTTCTCATTTTTAATGTAATTTTTGGTAAACGATCTTGGTAGCAAATTTATCATCTCTATAATAAAAATAATACTAATAATATGTACTTAATTTTTAATTCGTCATTGTTTGTTCATTCCAAATAAATGGAAAAAATAGAATCACCACCAAGTATATGCAAAATCGATAAAAATTGGAAAATAGATCTGTAGAATTTGACACTTAAAACTAGAATTTGATACTTAAAACTAGACAATTTCACCAGACGGGAAAAAATATTAAAACGCGAAAATTTTTCAAATTACCTGTGTAGTTTTAGTTAATATTGATTTCATTAGTGTTATTATAATTTCGGTTATCAGACAATCCAAATTCCATTTTTAGTGTCGTCCAAGGTATACCAAGACCGATAGTAAGTTGGCAATATAAGACTACAAATACTGATAACTTTGAAGATCTTAGAAAAACAGGAAATGTATTGAATATACCAAGTGTCAAAGGTTTTGATGCCGGGTTCTACAAGTGTACTGCGAAAAACAGTGAAGGCATTAATGAACTTGTTATTAAATTAACGGTGGAAGGTAAGAGAGGAAATCAAAGAAATTTAGTATATTTAGTTGTATAAGTATTAGTATTAACAGATATTTGAGTTCATAATGAAAATCATAGTAGTACAACCAAACTTGCACATGAATCCATAAATTTATAGTTTTACACTTGCAATTTTATTATTTTATTAAATTTGTTAATGAAATGCGAAAGTTTGGCTGTTTAAATTTTTTTTATCAACCCATTGATATTTTTTATTTTTTACTGATATAACCTCCTTTGTAAAAAAAAAGGAATTTAGCAAGTTTTGTCGATTAATCATGCCTATGTAATCGATTAATTATGTGATAATTAGAACATGATCGGACAAACATTGGTTTTAGATTTTAATTCCAATATACCACATATGAATTAATCAGGCCAATGTGACTGATTAATTATGTGATAATTAGAATGTGATAGGACAAACACTGGTTTTAGTTTTTTATTCAAATATACTACGTATGAATTAATCATGACAACGTGAATGATTAATTATGTGATAATTAGAACATGATAGGAAAAACACTGGTTTTAGCTTTTTATTCAAATATCATCCCCAGTCCATATCGTCCCCACTACAGGGATACGGACCTCCCCTGATCAGGAGGGTGATTAGGCCGTAGTCTACCGTGCTGGCCTAGTGCGGGTTGCTAGACTTCACACACCCATGTTGGCATGCAGGCATCCTCACGAAGTTTTCCTTCTCCGTTAAGTATATTGGTCTTTAAGTATTAATCGTTAAGTATTGGTACGGTCTACAATGTAGACTGTACATGAATTACAAATAATAACTCAGTGGTACAGGACCGGGATTCGAACCCACGACCCTTCGATCGTAAGCCGTGTCTAAAATCACTACACCACCAATGCACCATGAATTAATCATGCCAATGTGACTGATTAATTATGTGATATTTAATTAGAACATGATAGAATAAACACTGGTTTTAGCTTTTTATTCAAATATACAACGTATGAATTAATCATGCCAATGTGACTGATTAATTATGTGATATTTAATTAAAACATGATAGGATAAACACTGGTTTTAGCTTTTTATTCATATTACCACGCATGCAAAAATGCACGAGATAGTCTAGTATAAAATAAAAGTAAATTTCTATCAAAGGTTGTCCTCCTGAATGTTTTCTAAATAATTATAACATCTGGTAAATGCTCCTATACAAGGACACTGGCATTATATTTTTTTTATTTTAGATATTTTTCAAACATATTGATCTAGCCTAAAACTAGTACACACTTATCTACTACGTAAATACTACTTCATAGATATTCCTCATAGACATTCCTGCTCATCGCATAAAATCTGAATCACTTTGATCAGAAAGCGCAGTCTCTGAGCTAATCAGTCGTCAATTATATACTTTATGAAACTAAGCAGAAACATTCATACAATTGGTCTATTTACTATGATGATTTAAAAATATCAGTTATAAGATAAATAGAAATAAAAGCATTTTTTTTTTGATTTTAGAACCACCAAGAATCATTGCCGAAGAATTTACGGAGTATGAAGGTCTTACAGGCGATATCGCTATGAGAATACTTTGCGATGCAGTTGGTGATCCAAAACCGACTATTGAGTGGAAGATTGAAGGTTCTGTGGTCACTATAGGTAGTAATATTTTTAATTAAGACATACTTATAGTGAAACATAATTGTAGGTGATTTTATGTTATGGAAGCAAAAAACCGCCAAGCGCCCGCCTGACGGTACCACAAAGTACACTTACTAAGGCAATTTTAGCTAGCAGCCATGCAGAAAATTCGAGATAGATCAGTATACTGTTCCGATCCCAGATACAGATGCATTAAAATTCATTCCAGGGGACTGAATTGAGCCTAATTCCGTGGTACATATCAATATCATCTAACCGAAACCTAGCATCACTCGGAATGTCATTATCTGGCCGTAGATTAAAGACAGGTTGTTGTTTCAATTCTTAGAACTTATTTTCTAAATATCCTTTAGTTTGTAGTGACCTACTTTGTGACACAGTATCACGCATCCATCAACAGATGGCGCCACTTTTAAATTTTAACACTATCATAGAAAGCTGAATCGCGCAATATACTTCATCGTCTGTGGGCTGGCAATTGGTCTAATCTGTAATTTGCTAAACTCATAAGAGATAGAAAAACTAAACATAATAATCAACGACACATTGGCGATATTGACGCCAATAGATTAATATTTAGATTAGGTGGCAAAAGTTTTGTTCGTAGATCGGTGACGTCTAAAAAGTAAATAATTTGGGACAAAATGCAAAGTAATAAAATTAGGACGATTTGAAAGTTTACAGACGATATACACAACGTCTCAATGCCAACCGTTGGCAGACTCGACCAAACATGTCACCCGTCTGGCCAGAAAAAATCCCTTGTGCGATATTTCAATATTCAAAATATCCTAAATTGATTAAATCTACATTTACATGTATTCTTTGTAACTTATAAACAAAAATGATACTATGTTCTCTTTCAACTGAAATCAAGATTATGCAAGGTATTAAAGTGAATTTGGTGCACATTGAAGCGTTCCCTGTTATGGAGTATACCGTTAGCGCTAGTAACCATGATTAATTTATCTATTGTCACTGGAACTGTTTACTCATCATCATCATATCAGCCCAGTACGTCCACTGCTGGACATAGGCCTCCTCTATGATCGCTACACCGAACGGCTATGAAATATCTGCATCCATCGATTGCCCGCGACCTTAATCAGGTCATTGGTCCACCTAGTCAGGAGTCGACCCACACTGGTCTTTCAGGTTCGGAGTCACCACTCCAACACTTTAGCACCTCGCCGTCCTCAATTCTAGGAATTATGTGCCTCGCCCATATTAATATTAATGAGATTCAAATCTTTATACATATTTTAGAAGAATATAGTGGCATAGTTAACATAGATTTTTTTTAACGCAATTCTCTTATTGTAGGCAATAAATATAATGTAGAGAACGGTGCCCTAATAATTAAAAATCCCGAGGAAGCTGACACTAATTTGTACACGTGCACGGCTACAAACTATCTCGGCTCTGACACTAAAGCGTTCAATGGAACTGTTTATGGTAAGTAGTAAATTAACTGTATCATAATTAGCGAATAGTTCAATTAGCAATTATATACATTTAAATGTTTAAGTTCTAATGCTTACTATAGTTGTTTCTATTAGAAAATCATCATTTATATGCATATTATAAAAATGAGCAGAATCATCGTAATCTTGTTTTCCTTTTTTTTAAAGTACGTTGTAATGGTGTATTAGTTTATTATTATGTTTAATTTTATTATTATATATTAGTTCATTTTATTCCTATGTGTGTATTAGTATGTAATAACCGTTTTGATCTCTCATCTCATCCCACGTTTTCTTTTCGTATGAGAATGCACCTACTTTAAATCTCTGCATTACCCTGAAGTAGACTGGTAGAAAATGCCTAAGACATATAAGTTCGTCTTTACATATTTTTGCATGAAGTGTAAAATAAAATATTAAATGAACAATTTATTGATGAATTACTCTTCTACTAATCTTTTATCATTATCCACTCATTTAATGTCCCACTGCAGCGCCTGCGAGTTGGCAGGCTTCGCGCGCGTCGACACAACATCGCAGACATGTAGGGTTCCTCGAGTTGTTTTCCTTCCCCGTTTGCTTCGAGCTATAATTAATTATTAAATTAGAAATAGGCACATGATTTCAAAAAGTCAAAATTGAAACTCGAAATACATGCGTGGTCATAATACTAGGGTATCACTGCTCATACTAACTTGACTTATAATAACTAGCCTTTACTCGCGGCTCTGCACTTTTCACCCTCGCGGAAAACGAGATATGTTGGGCGACGAACCACGAGGCCACCATTTTATCAGGTTCAAAAATGTTAAATTTCCTCATTGCGTTACCAAGGTAGGAAAGGTTTCTTGAACAAGGAGTCTGGAATTTGGGAAAAGGACTATAGGATATAGGATACTACTATCTCGGAAGGAGTAGGAAGAGAAAGTATTATGAAACAAAGAAAAACTTCGATTATTATGATCAGTATCACAAATGCACTGTGATTATGAGCAAGGTGTAGATTCAGCAAGTACTTAATAAATATGAACATGTGTTCATCTATCTATTATTTTACCCAATTCTTAAGTTTTCAGGGCTCAAAAACTGTACTGATTGTTTTGAAAGTCAACAGAATAGATGATATGTCTAACAATTTACAACATATCATTTATCATTATTATTTACTATATCCACGCATCATTATTACCATCATCGTCATATTGTTATTATGATAGCAGCTACAGATTTGAGTTCTTCATAATCATCTTTCTATGGCAGTCTACTAAGTGTAACTCGTCCATGAAAGGTCCTCAATCGTGATCTATTGACAGGTGTCTTGGAGATCTTAGTAGATTTATTTATTTTTAAATGGAAAACCTACACCTAATACAATAACATAGACCAATTCTATCCAACAGACAGCCAATTACAGGTTTTCACGTATAGAAAATAATTAATAGTATTGTGTGAACAGGAGCCGTCACATCATAGTAAGAATCATAGAAACATCAAAAATCTAGAGAAGTAATTCTCATGTGAAGAATAATAATGACGACAGTGACAGAAAACATGTTGGTTAATTCGCAGAATAACGCTGCTCTCTATTATCATGATAAACCGCTCAGCTGGTTCTCCCAGCAGCCACACAAAACATGTATTAAGTGTGTTATAATTTGCAGATAAACTGAACGGTGAAGGTCCGCGTACAAACGTCACTCTGAACACTGACATATCGACGAAGCTGGAGTGCAAGTTACCGCGCACCGACCCGTCGACCGTACAGTGGTTCATAGTAAGTATTATCATCGTCAACTGCTCTTGGCAGTCCACTACTGGGCATGAGCTTCCGTCACAAAAAGAAGTTTACTATAGTATCGCTGCTTGGCAGGCATCTTGGAAATGACAATAGATTTTTTATTGTAAAACAGGATAATGCTGCAGCCCATTATCCTTATACATACCTCAGCTGATTCTTACGACACCTATGAGAAGAGATGAGAAGAGATAGTGACGATATCATTACGTCGGAACCACATGATTATATAATTAACAATAAAAATAATATATAATTGTATATTCTTCTTCGTTGTTCTTCTTCGTTCGTTCTTCGTTGTTTCTCTTATCTTCCTATATCATCCATCGCACAGCACTGATGTCGCTGTTGAAGGACGTCCCTCACGCAGATCATCACTGAGATTGTTACGCCCACGCTTAAACTCATTAAACCAATTGTAAACAGTGGTGCGAGATGGGGCTTCATAATTAAATGCCAATCGAAGAAATCGAATGCCAAAATGTATCATAGCTTTATTGTTAATTAAGACTACAACAAAAGTCGTAATAAATCATGGACTGAGAATTTTCTCGCTTTAAATTCATTTTAAGGTGTAACAAGGCTTTTGGAATTGCTGCCAATTCGCAAAAACAAATGACAAATGAATGCAATACATCACATTAGGTAACCAGAGTTCTATAATAGAAATTTAAATAGAAGTTTTCATTGCCAATGTTTCTAACTGGAGGATTCTAAAACCTTTCAGTGTGAAGTATTATTATAAAATTGTTAAATATGAAATTTCCAAAAATCAAAGATATTAAAAAACAAACTACTCGAATCGACTAATTAAGAGCTTCTGGAACCAAATCCATCAATGTATGTTTGTATGTTTTTTGTTTGTTCAGGCTTCAAAAACCAGCGGGTGGATTTTGTTCAACTATTGCAATATTAAAGTACTATTCCGACTTAAATACTGCAACATGTTCAATCAAAATCGATTCAGTAGAATTGTAGATACAGCTTGATCCCTGTTTTAGTAGTCGCCGTTAAGGTACGAGAGGTCAAGTAAAAGTGGCTCTATGCCTTTTTATATAAATCTATGATTGTGTCGGGATTTTCCATGTAGCGGAAAACTGATATTCATGCGGGCGGAGCCGAGGGTCAAAGCTAGTATTAATATATAAATAAGAATAATATATGCATTTATAGGGAGAAGCGGTAATCGACGGCGCATCCATTGATGTGTACGATGACGGCAACTACACGTGCCACGTGAGCGACGCGCACGGCTCTGCCACGGAGACGTACGTGGTGCGCGAGGTATACGGGCCGAGGTTCCTGTACCCTCACGAATTTCCTGTCGTTAACTTGAATGACCACGCGCTAGAAGTATTGCACTGTAATGTTGAAGCTCAACCAGAAGCGGAAGTAAGTTATAAATATTGCTTCATGAAATTGACTGTCCTTCTTCTTCTCATCACCATCATCTAATGACCACTGATTGCTACAGCTTGCTTTTTGTGTCAATTGGTCCCGAATTCGTATCCTGGTAGGTACAAACTTTGTGTGATGAGTACGAATTTTTGTAACCGATTATCTGTGTAAGTATTAGCCTTTATCTGTACAAGAAAGTATATCATTAACTAGTACCCAAGGTACAGGGAATCCTATTTTGGGTCTAGATCAATCTCCTATTGGTATTGGAATGGATATGACTATGACAAGTAATGCCGTGTAACTTAATTCCCTTAGTTCTCACAACTCCTACGACTGGTATGATAAATCACCATTTCAGGTGCATTCAAAAACACAGAGCAGTTTAGGTCTAAACTTGAAGGAAAATGGGTAGTCAAGCTGACATTTAGCTGTAAACATTGCTTGAGTCAAATGCCAACTACACAAGTCTTGTCTAGGCTACCTCCTCATGAATGTCTTTCTAAAGCCTAATATTTAATAAACATGGACGAGGAGACGTATATTAGACAGAGTAATTCTACCAATTGTTTTTTCTTTGGGTATTTTGAACTTTATAATACTTGTAATTGCTTATTACAGGTGCAATGGATTCACAATGATAAACTATTGAACTATGCGGGTGAGGAATTGGCTTATTCAGAAATCGGGAACTACAAATGCATCGTGAGCAATGAGTACGGAACGATTGAGAGGACGTTCACGGTTACGGGCAAGTTTATGAGTTTTATTAAATACTAGATTTTCCCCGCAACTCCACCCGCGTGAATATCGGTTTTCCGCTACACGAGAAATCCTGAAGCAATCATAGATTTATATAAAATCTTTGAACCACTTTTGCTTAAGCTCTCGTACATTAACGGCGGCTACTAAAAGAGATATCAATAATGGCGGTTAATGATGCGGTATTTATGTCGAAATAATACCTTTTTTTAAGACTGTATCTTCAGTTCTAATGGATCGATTTTGATGAAACATACCACAGTATTTTAGTCGGAATAGTACCTTTAAGACTGTAATAGTTTCATCAAAATCTACCTGCTGGTTTTTGCGTGATGCTCGAATAAACAAACAAACATCGATATATTTGGTTTCAGAAGGCCTTAATTAGTCGATTTGAGTGGTTTTATTTTTTAAATTCTTTAATTAAAAAAATGACATTTAATAATTTTATACACATACAGGTAAGTAGATAGAATTGTAACCAGAGAATACATATAAAGTTATGAATGCCATACTAATATTATTTATCATTATTTTCAACCTATATAATATACTTATTTTAATTTATATCATTATCGTCAGGACATGTGCAAAAATCCTCAAAAATCCTATTGTTCAGTGTAAGTAGGATCCTACGCTAAACAGTAGGATTTTTGAATTAACCGTTCGTATTCATTAAAAAAATCATTCAAGTCCTAACCGAAATAATCATCAGCATTATCAGTCCGTGAAAGTCCACTGCTGCACAGTACCTCCCCTAAGGAAGGAAGGAAGGAAGGATTTGCCATAATCTGCACGCTTAGCAGGCACCTTAGAGATCTTTTCTTCTGTTCTGTTCTCTTTCTGTTCTTCAAGAATATGTTAGTTAACGTCGCTGCCCATTAATTATCTTAGCTGATTCTTAGAGCATTCACGGGAAGAGAGTGAGTGGCATATTTATTATGCATACAGCAGTATTGAAATTTATATATTAATTAACATTTGTTTATTTTCAGAGTATTAAGATTGAAGATGTCTCCGAATATTCGAGTTGCCGATGTATGCATACATACATATATATTATCTATTTTATATGTAATATTAAGTTGCTATTTGCTTTGTATTTGAATCAAAGTAGGGTTATGAAGTTTCATAACCCTACTTTGATTACATGAAGTTTCATGTACATATATTGTTCGTTTTTTTTAATAACATTTTTCCAATTGTATAAAATAGACAATTCAATAATGAATATTTTGACCGTTTTAATCTTTACATGAGTCAAAAAATTGTTCACAAGTTTGAGAGAATTCACCGTCGGAACATGATGAAACGGATGCTCCAGATTATTTGCTCGAGGTGACGCCTCAAGGCGATGGTGCCGACTCTCCGGAACTTGTATATTTATTTATCTTTATACATTTACATATATCGATAGACTTAAAGCATACTCTGTGTTATTATTTACTTCAATTTCTACAATTTTTTCTATCATCTTTTGTACTTCTTGCCTTTTCTGTATCTATTTGCTTCTTGGTATATTAATAAAGTATTTTCTATTTACATAATCTATTATTTTATCAGTATTGACGGGGTGACGGGGCCTGTGCACGCTTCACAGGACTGACCTGAAAAGTTTTTCACCGACTCATACATACATACAGTCACGCCGGTATTCCATAAGGGTGGGTAGGCAAAGACCACAGTTTGCTACATACTACGATCCTGACACACCTCTCTCGCCTCATCCACATCCATACATCTTCTCATACACTTATCTTTATAAAGCGGAACAATAACCGCTTTACACCAGTCCTCTGGCATTCGGCCAATCCTCCAGCAGATGTTAAAAAGCCGCAACAACAACTCAACCACCACACTTTTGCCACTTCTCAGCATCTCAATGGTTATCCTATCATACCCTGCAGCCTTTCCTGTTTTCACGCCCTTCATAGCTTTCTTTATTTTTCACCGACTCATCATTATTATCATCATCGATCCATCTACCGACCCACTACAGGACACGGACTTATCCTCAGAATGAGAGGGATTTGGCTATAGTTCATCCCGGTAGTCTAATGTGGGTTAGCAGACTTCACACGCCATCGAGAAAATCTCTCAGGTATGCAGGTTTCTCTCGATATTTTCTTTCACGGTCTGAAGCGAATGATACTTAATTATTAACACGTACTGGATTTCAAAAATTCAGTAGTGCATTTCGAGATTTATTATTTCACTAGTCATGTCATTTCACTAGTCTACCACTACTCCTACCACCACTCCTTTACCAACTATCTCGACTTATTACAAGTCTGCTATCATTTTAGGAGGTAAGTATGTTTATCTGCCAGAAACGGCCTGTAAGAAAACGCGCTCAACGCCAGTAGTGATCTTCACTTACCTTGAAGTATGTTCTCTGGCGGTATCGAAAGCAATCCGTCGTCCACCCAGCGAACATTTGAGTGAAGCTAATGCATTATATACCTCCCTAGTTGTCGTATTCCCTCTCTGTCTCCTAGGGGATATTTAGGGGTTTGCAGAGGATAGACGTTCTGTTGTATCACTCATAATTTAACTTGCACAGCCATTCGAAGTGTCCGATTTTTAAAAATTCAGCTTCCGACGACTATAACAACTAAAATAAAATTTGGGATATTAGTGAACTTTAAGAGGCGGTATTTGGTGTAGAATTGAAGATACAGATATTTTAACTGTTTTTTAAAGATTCAATAACAAACTGATTTCTTGTTCAACTTTTCCACGTAAATCTAACAGTTTAGTTGTTGCTGTCCTCGAAAAGTGAATTTTTAAAAATCGGACGTTTCGGGTGGCGGGGCAAATTAAAATATAACTGTTGAAGAAAAATGTTTTTCCTCCTAGAAAATTTTGTAGGAAATTTTCTTTATTTTTTTCTACGTACACATACAATCACGCTTTTTTCCCTGGTCCTCCGGCGGGCAATCGAATCCCGGTCTCCTGCGTAACCAGCGGAGATACTGAACACTATACTACCGAAGAATTGGGTTAGGCAGAGACCACTTCTTTCAACTTGCCACGAGCAAAGTGGCCATCCGTGGCCTACTTTTTGCCCCCGCGGGAAACGAGACATGTCGGGTGGTGAACCACGACGCCGCCATTTTATGAGGTTCAAAAGTGATTAAAGTTTCTCATTGCGTTCCCACGGAAAAATAATAATAATAATAATATTTATTTTTTCTCTCCACAAACGGCAATTTAGTACAGTCTTATAAGTTTATTATTAAAAGAAAATAACAAAATACCATTTGTGAGAGACTGGTCTCTACACTAGGATTAGAATATCCTGTCAGACAGATAACCAGGCCCCCAACAATTACAGGAATAGAACTTATAATATCATCGATATCTTAAAAAGCTTTTAAGAAACATGTGATGAGCACACGGTGTAAAAACGGGTGTGTTGATTTGTGTCTTTGTATGTGTGCAGTCGTGCTTATGTGTGTATTCGTTTGTGTGCGTGTGTGTGCGTGTGTGTGTGTGTGTGTGTTTACGCGTTTACCTGTGTGTAGGTCACATATGACGCGTGTGAAGTTCACGCATATTATAGGATATATATTTATTACGGTGTACTTACATATATATAGCTTGAAGAGATAACAATTTAGGATATAATTTTTAACAATTCCTCTGTTTGCTCAGAGGTAAGATTCTGCAACCATGATTTAATTGTAGACTTACATTTACTTTTAGGAAGGTGGTATATAGATAGTATCGGATTTAGCTTATTATATAAGTAACTGCCGAGAAAACAAAAGGATTTATGCGATAAATTCGTTGTAAATATTTCTGTTGTACAAACTTTACTCTTTCCACGTCTTTGATTCAAAACAGATTGATCAAAACTTATTAATAAATGTTGTTTTAACAATGTGTTCATAATATAAAGTTGCCGAACAGTTAGAACCTTACAGGATTGGTAAACATCTACGGCAGGATGGAAGAAGGGAAGGGAGCGAGCAACTTTGAGAACAGCTCTTTGATCACGTTCTAGAGGAAGCAAATGCGCTTTAGAAGTACCCCCCAGACAGTAATACAGTATGTCAAAAGAGATTGAGCAAGCGCAAAGTATGTGGTCCTATATATATATATATA
>WUAW01037926.1:6364-19060 GCA_017165845.1 Thaumetopoea pityocampa | reverse complement strand
TACCGGCAACCCGTGTCGGCTGCTCGTGTGTTGTGTCTCCAGCAACCTGTTTTCTTCATCTCGATTTTAATAAACGAGATCAGTAATAAGCCGTGTTCTCATATAATAAAACAATGCCAAAGATTTTAAATATGAGAATAAAAAAAAGATGTACTTATATATTAGTGTATGATTGTAAATATATTTCTTACGTGGTGATAGGTCGTTTGGGGCATGTTGTAAGATATTGATGCTGAGAGATCGCTGTCTGCGATAAGACTGCCCAATGTACACTTTTGTACTGTCATGTTGTGTAAAGAATTAGTTATTAATTGGTGTACAATAAAGAGTACTCATCTATCTATCTATCTGATTCTGTTATAACAGAACTTAACTAAATTTAGTCCCTCTCCATCTTTTTCTGATGTCAAACGCCAAAACGAGATAGCAAACATTTATAGCGAGTACCAACCTATATTTCTGTTAAACGGTTTAAAAAATGTTGCGTTTTTGCGTATCTTTAGTCCGTGTTCCGAGATCGCGTCTAAATCTTTTAATTTTGACGTGTCTAAACGAAACTGACAGCACCAAAATTGTAGCTATCTCATTTTGGCGTCATTAGAAAAAGATAGGCAGGGACTAAATTTAGTTAAGGTCTGTTACAACAGAATCAGCACCATTATGGGACCTAGTAATACATTTTTGTTAGGGCGCGTACGCACTGAGCAGCTTACGGCGTAATTCTCGCCGACTGATTTAAGAGTGAATGCACTACGCTTGACACACATCAAAGTGAAATAAATAAACGTTTCGCTGACTGTTTCAGTCATATTCATTTTATTTATTAAAATACGTTTCTAACTGCATAAATAAATAATAAAAATCTATACATACACAAATATAATATACTCGGAAATTACAGAGCCATTCTATGGAACAAATGTGATGATAGTAATGTTTCACTACATGAAACCATTAAAAACATCTAATTAAAACAAATTTTGTTGTTCGACATCGCATGAGCGTCATAGAAGACGATGTACCTTTTACCAATATTTTTGTTATAAAGAATATTAGTATTGTGAATAGTCTTGAAACAACTTAAAATATACGGAATCAGTATAAACAAATAAAAGCAACCATGAACGCTGTTACACTGTTAAATGTTGTCCTCAGCCTTATATAATAGTTTAAAAAAACTAAAACAACACGCTTTAAAATCGAACTAAAAATAAAAAAAATAATTTTACAATCAAAAGCGTGCGGTGCTTTTTAAGACTTACGTTTTCTTCTTGGAGACTTTACTTTTGGCAATATTTGTTTATTACCAAATATATTAATTGATATAGCGCACCCAATTCTTTTGATTGTAAAATTATTTTTTATTTTTTAATTCGGTTTTCTTATAAAGCGTGTTGTTTTAGTTTTTTAAACTATTATTTTTCATTTTTTAGTTCGGGCGGTTTCTTTTTATATCCTGATGATCCTGGCCAGGATCTTTGAAAAAAATTATGAAATTATTGTACTATCATCGGTCCTTTAGAAGTATGCAAAATTTCAAGTTGATCCGATGGTTTTAAGTGGATGAAAATCATGTCCAAAGATTCCGTTAGATAGATATATACAAGTCAAGCTTAATATAAAGCGTGTAAAAAGCTGGTGCGCACGAAGTCTGATTTCTTGTTGTACCTGTTCCATGTAATATCAATATTTATATCCTTTCTCTTTGTGATATCCAAAATTCTTGTGTTGTAGATTTGTGGACATAATTTAGTCAGTCGGTGGCAAAACCGCCGCATTTACCTAAATTTAACAATATATTTGTGTAGTCCGTCCACGCCCATATATTTTAAGACCGCAGTACTTCTACATAATTGAGCTATTTTTTAATTACTGTCTAGCCTTGATTTTTACTGATACTTTTTATAATACTAAAAGCTATTGATTTTATAAGGTAGAATGGCATGTTTTTTTTTAATTTATCAAGTTGTTTATACTACCTTCACAAATGTGTGAACAGAGCCTATTACAAGCGGAAACAGTTCCAATTATAGTATGACGCAATTCTATTCAGAATTTAATAAATAATGTTTTCTCTTGTAATTTGTGTACTTGAAAGATGTGACATATTAAGAAGTGTATATCCACTATTGAACTTGAACCTTCTCGATAAAATTTGTCTAGATTGGAATTGCCATATCGCATTAGATGTTGATTGGATTGGTGATAACGCTGTTGCCCATAGTCCTGGTGCATTCCTCAGCTGTTTCAGACAGCACCCACTAGGAGAAATCGAGTAACGCTTTAAGATAATTTTTGAAATTATTATGTCATCGCCATATAGCAAAGTTGACAGGTGAACACAAAAATTATTATGTATCGCGATAGAGGGTACTCTTGAGATATGTTCCAAAATAAACGGGTAGATTCATATATTTTGTGATAGTAGTACCTAAATGTACAAGTAAAATTTAGATTTCAAAATTTTATGTTAATAAATCTTGTTTATATTATCTCGTTTTTTTTTCAAAAACTTTATATAAATCCAGTCTCATACATTTTTTGCCTTGGATCATATGATCTAATCGTAGAGATAAGAAGCGGGGGCCCTAAACATTCACCTAAAACGATCTCCGTGAAAGACTGTAACATGCACATGTCGTTCAGAGCGTCTCTTGCAATTGCTCGATAAAGCGCGTCTCGGAGGCACGGAGTTCTCATGTGTTCTAGGAGCCTCCAGTTTATCCGCCGCAGTTTTTAATCAACAAATCATAAAACACGTGTTTTCAGAAATACTGAGGTGCTCAACCGGCTAATCCAAACCAGGGTTCACGGTTATCATCATCAGCCTAAGGAAGTCCACTGACATGAGGCTCCTTAAAAAAGAGGAATTTGCCATAATCCCCACACTTGGCAGGCGTCTTGGAGATCATTAAAGATACCACTTCCTGCATCTGAATTTAGACATTTTCTCAGAAAATCTTGGTGCTATGTTAGATGAGCATGGGGAGATTCCACAAGTATGGGAAAAAGGTACGAGTATAATGGCAAGTGATCTCCAAAAATGCTGATTTTCCTGGGAAATCAATCAAGAAACGGCATACGGAAATTATAACACGGAACGGTCTAACAAATAGTTGTTAATTTTTCTGTGTTGGTTTTTTGTCCCAGTATGTCGTATTTTTTCCTTCAAAATAAATATGTTTTTATTTAACATGTCAATGTCCAATAACCTAATTGGTCGAAGTCAATACCGTTTTTTATTTTATTAGCAGTAGGTATATCTCAAAAACTAGACGTAACATAGTAAATCTGTGAACAGATTTGGACTCAGCCAACCAAAGCCAATAGAAATCACATGGAAACCTGGTTCCTGAATTTTTGTCTCTTGTTGACCAGTTTATGTAATGTGTTGTTGTTTGTGTAATCAAAAATCCGCTATAGATAACAGATCAGAAGTGCAAGTGAGGCGCCACTGTTTGTGCATTGAGAATTCTTGTATATTACATTGTAGGCCGTTTCTTGTATGGTATGGAATAGCTTGGAGTTCGTTCAACCATTTATCATAGCGCATGCAGTGAACGCATTCGCACTAGTTCATTCGCTTCCAAGCTATATCCCAGCTTATGAGGTAACGCCCAGGACTCCGGGTGCCCTATGCTCAATGGACTACAGGATAGTCTTCCATCCATCACTGCGCATCCATCCTTCTGATCATGATACACATTCAATGGCACCAGCACCAAAATTGTAGTGCTGTGCGCGATCTCGATATCTGCCGTGTGTTGGGTGCTGCGTTTGGCAAGTACAGGTACCGTTCAAACACTGTTCCTCCTGCCAGTCCGAGCAACTATGACATTCAGGTTGGAATTCCAACCCCTCCAAGTTTTTAGATTGTTTAACACATTGAATACCGATTCCTATAGAGAAGTCCATCTCTGTGGCCATGCTTTTTAATGATCTGCTTTCCGGCCATGATTTTGTTCTTTGTAGTAGTTAGAATAAAGTATTATTAGTTGACGGCAGAATGCGTCTTACAAACTATATTGAAGCGACATACGGCGCCGTGTGCTCAGCCTTAATATTATTTGTTCTCAATAGATGGCGCTGATTATAATGTATATCAAAACAGAACCACGCTTAAGTCGTTCCTCACCCCNTGTTTAACACATTGAATACCGATTCCTATAGAGAAGTCCATCTCTGTGGCCATGCTTTTTAATGATCTGCTCTCCGGCCATGATTTTGTTCTTTGTAGTAGTTAGAATAAAGTATTATTAGTTGACGGCATAATGCGTCTTACAAACTAAATTGAAGCGACATACGGCGCCGTGTGCTCGGCCTTAATATTATTTGTTCTCAATAGATGGCGCTGATTATAAGGTATATCAAAACAGAACCACGCTTAAGTCGTAAATTCAGTTGCATAGGGCTTTATTATAACACGTAACATTTTGAGGAGGAATATTGTTCCGACTCTCCACAACCGCGAATTACTTCCGCGAAGTATCCAAAAGGTATTTCAAGCGGGCTCCCAAACATCCGAATCCGATAGTTGTGGCCGCCGTGGTGTGATCCCTACGTCACCGCCGCACCCGAAACGTCCTGCATGACCGTGATAATCCAATCAGCCTCGTGCTTCTCGGCACGAGCCGAAACACCACAACCCAGACCTCTTGACACCGATCCCGCCAGTGAGGTCGAAGAAAACCCCGTCGCATTCCGCTGGAGCGCACTCCGCACTGGCCATCCTGTCCGGTAACGCTGTAAAGGACTCGCGGCCAACAGCATTCCTCACCCCAAAAAAAAAGATATTGATTTAATAATGATTATCGAAACATAGTTCTTTGAGTTACCTACAGGGATTTTAATTTGTACTGCGTGAAACCGCTCCTGATCCCAGGACTTACATGGTACTCCATAGGTCGTTGACCATGGAATACAGAACGCCCGAATCAATTCGAAATACAAGCGGAGGTGAAGGAATGAGTTTATTGTCCCATAGTTTGTTTGTCCATTATCTGCTGTATACTCCCGAGACCGGTAAGAGAGAATGAGTGAACTATTATTATGCCGACGTCACAACGATACATACATAAATAGTTAGTACTTATGATCAGCACAAACGTGGTATTCTTCATTCAGTATGCTCTCACCAGGATCCGTATCCAGAAATTTGCCGTTAAAAGTAGGGCCAATCGTGTATACCACGCGTGTTCCACTCTAATGGCGATAAACTAATGAAAAAAGAAATTCAATACTCTATATTCATTTAATTTTTTATTCGTTGGCTTATATTTTTATTACACACAATATGCTTACATGGTTATATTTTAAACCCAATATTAATAGACGTTGTCTTGAATATTTTTTCTTATCTCCAGCGTTTTATAATAAATTTTTGTACAAGGGCAATTTTGGAGCATTGTCCTACTAGTCGCTGGTGCAACAATTCAAACAAAATAACCGACGCAATAAATTATTTTTAATAGTTGTGACGTCATAATTTACTATTATTGCCCAGAATTGGGCAATTTCATTTGCTCGTGTAGCTCTTAGGGATAATTTGGAAAGACCGGACTGGATCAAGGTAACAGCGAACTTTCAATAACCTTTTATGAATTCACTTCGTTATGGTAACGTTACTAACAACGTCTATGAATAACGGGAAATAATTTCATTTCAATGTAATAATAAGCATTGATCTTAATGATCAACAGAATATTAACGTGCTGAGAATTGAAACAATAATTTACTAAAAATACTACAACGCCAATTTTCGATTCGCTTACCAGATATAAGTTCAATGACAATTCAATCGAACAATATTATAAAAAATGCAATTAGTTAATATATTATAATATAAAAAAATAAATTATCATCATATAACTAATCTCACTTTCTTTATTCCAAGCTCATTGCTTACAATTCACTTGCAGTCTTATATATAATTATTATAGACAAGGCCACCAAATTAGCATTGGTTTGTTTTAAAAATTCAGACTCGTGTAGCACCATAAAATAGCGCGTATTTCAGACAACATACAGCGCAAGCTGCATCGACTCTGTGCTACAAATATAGCGTTGAGTACGAACAGTAAATGGCAACGACCGCCTGTTGCAGCGATCTTTAAATATATGCACAACACGCTATAAAACAACAGGTGGTGTGCTCAGAGATAACATTTATCATATTACGTGACTAAAATTAACAAACGCTAAGTTTAATTAATTATTGGAGACAAGGCCACCAAATTAGCAACGGTTATTTTTAACAATTCAGACTCGTATAGCACCATAAAATAGCGCGTATTTCAGACAACGTTTAGCGCACTGCATCGACTTTTTGCGCTACAAATATAGCATTAAGTATGAACAGTACAACGGCCGCTTGTTGCAGCGCTCTTTAAATCTAATTTAATCGTTAATTTATGCACAACACGTTATACAGCGACAAGTAGTGGCGCAGAGATAACATTCACCATTTTTAGCACGTTCATTATAACGTAGCGTAAAAAATAACCCGCTAGCAAATACAATCATTTTAATAGCACGCTGTTCTGTTAAAAGCTGTTTTGAACATTCGATATATCAGTAAAAACGAAAAAAAACGACATCCATCATGATGTTTCAAGATATCGGAGGATATAAGGATTATAAGAGTTAATCGATCATAACTTTTAGCAGCAACATTGTAAACACGATTACAAGCGATGTGTCAAGTTTATGATGTGGGATTTAAATCACAGTTTTATAAAAAACGTGTATTTGATACATTAATTCGTCGAATCGTCTGCCCGATAGACGACCTGACAAATTAATCACACCTTTGTCTATCGCTATTTATTCCGTTTTTGTTACTGATATCACTACTTGGTCTTGTCCTTAAAATGCTTAGCGGGGAGTTTTGGCGGCAACTCCAGTGAAGTATCTCTTGAAGTTTTAACGTTTTATATTACTTTATTGAGATGTTTCATATATAAAACAATAAAATTTTATTATTAAATTGACAAAAATACGTATTAAATGATGACTTGGCTTAAAGGTCTCAGATCCCAGTCCATAAAATATATTAAAAAACGTGCACAGTGGTAAATCTATTGGCTTCCATATCTTGTTAATTGAGCCTGCAGTTGCCAATTGCACTCTCTCACACCATATTTGGTCTGTATACATGAAACTTATGTTTCGTACTGTTGAATAAACCCTGTATGATCGTATACAGCGCGAGGATCCAGCAACGTTAGCAATTTTGTTAGTGCGAAGTTAAGAAACAAGGGAGGGATTATCAAAATATCGATTTTTTGTTTTCAAAATAGTTTGTATCATCTCCCTTGTTCAGAAATAATGCGTTTTTTTAAAGACAACACCTCTGTGTGATATCGTAATATATATTATCTATGTAACTATTGGTATTGGTTCTCTTTTTAGCGCTTGGAACAAGACTTGCCATCAGCATACGGCAGCCTTCTTTTCACTCTTCGACTATTTATATATTATATTTTGATTCAAAAACGATAAACATCACAAAAACAAATCTGCAACCCCGGCCCCCCGAGCTACTACTGTCTCTCCCTACTCCTTCCGAGATAGTAGTATCCCATATCTTAGTCCTTTACCCAAATTTCATATTACTTGTTCAATACACCTTTCGTAACTCACCCTCTCTCTTTCTTTTCCCCTCCACTAAGACAGTAGCTACCGCGCCGATGGCTGCATGGCTAGACCGAGACATGAGACTATAACATGGACCCGTAAACCTAAGATTATGGCTAGCCTTACCCAAGCATGTGGGTCTCTGTTTGGGTGGACCTATTTCACCCTTGCTTTTCGTGGGAACGCAATGAGGAACTAACACTTTTGAACCTTATAAAAAAGTGCAACGCCACACGACTCGTCTCATTTCCCGCGGGGTCAAAAATTGGCTACAGATAGCCACTTTGATTGTAGCAAGTGGAAAGAAGTGGACTCTGCCTACGCCAATTCTTCGGTGGTATAGTGGTCAGTATACCCGCCTGTCACGCGGAAGGCCAGGGTTTAATTCCCCGTCGGAGAGGCCAGGGAAAAAGACGTGATTGTATATAAATATGTACAAAAACAATTAATGAAAACACCAAACTTAACATTAACAATATCGAATGATATTACAGTTTACTAGCGTAAAGGTCGTTATATAAAATTATCTATACACATCGATGGAAGAAAACGAATTTGATGTAAGTAGCGAAAATAAATCTTTTCACTAGAGCTAAAAATCGTCACAAAAATGAAAGAAAATACCTTTTTAACCAGCAAAACTTTATACAAATATATTTACCATCCCAAGTTACATCGCCACTTACCAACAGGTGGGATTGTAGTCAAGTACTGGCTTGAATATGATAAAAAAATTACTCTTTGGTAATAAGTGTCCATATATGTAACATATCTGGTTAAAGTCATGATTTTTTTCTAATTTCGCGACGGTTATTTTAGCTCTACTGCAGTTTTGTTTTCGCTAATTACACCAAATTGGCTTTCTTACATCGATATAAAAACAAACAGAGAACAAACAACACATGCAGATAATAATACACGCAGATAATAATACATGCAGATAATAATACATGCAGATAATAATACATGCAGATAATAATACATGCAGATAATAATACATGCAGGTGATACATGCAGATACTCTACAATTATATAATTTACATAACTACATACAAAATCCTAAACAATTTTATGTATCGTACCGTAATATCGGTCATTTGAACTAATTCCGCATTTTTTGGCTAACAATTGTTGGAATTGTGAAACTGCACGAAGTCGTGGTAACGAACAAATGAATACCATCTTATCTGTAGTCGGGATGCTTCCGCCCCTGATCTAAATTGAGTACCGGATTCGTGAAAAGTACGTGGAATATATATTTGCTAGATTGTCGCCGTTAAAAGCCGTTACTCGATCAATTACATCGATTTAATAATCGATAAAATCCTAATAAATTTCTCCGCTAATGCAAATCGCAATATTAGGTTAAGTATATAGGGAAGATCGCGACGCTTATTGGAGTGCACTGGGAGATTCTAGCACCATATAGCATTAAGAAAACAGGTTTCCAGTGAGCGCAGCAAAATATTTTTACAGAAACAATTTAATGTCATACGTTTCCATAATCTCCTATTACCATAAGAAGCTAGAGAGTTACATTTCGGATCATACCGATAGCACGGCGGTGTCCTTGTGTAAGAAGATTATTTTGACACCGCTGAAAGGCAGAAAGCTGATTGTCGATTACAGACAGTCATTACTGATTATTTGTAATCCAAGATAATGTACCGAAATAATGTAGCGATTATGTAATTACTTGCACGTACAGACAAGCGGTGATGGTCAATAATCATCATCATCATCACCAGTCCGTGGAAGTCCACTGCTGGACATGAACCTACTTCTTAAAAAAGGGGGGATTTGCCATAATCTCCAGGCTTAGCAGGCGTCTTGGAGGTCGCAGTATATTTTGAATGTATAACAGGATAACGCTGTTG
This sequence comes from Thaumetopoea pityocampa, assembly GCA_017165845.1. Taxonomy (NCBI): domain Eukaryota; kingdom Metazoa; phylum Arthropoda; class Insecta; order Lepidoptera; family Notodontidae; genus Thaumetopoea; species Thaumetopoea pityocampa. The sequence goes on along the minus strand of WUAW01037926.1, from coordinate 9,548 downwards.
CTCGTTATCCCGGTACACCCCTCAGCTGTTTCTCACAGCATCCGCGGGACGAGATGGAGTGACGGTATAATTATGTCGGCACCACACAGCAAACAAACAGCAAAAATAATATTGCACAAACATTGCACGCGTTAATCGCACATTACGTGTTTCGCATGCTGTGTTAACACTGGCTTAAATAACGTGCCGCTATATATCTGACGCGGTGGTTTATAAACGACATAATATACTCATATATACTAATAATATACTCATAAGCAAACTCATAAGCAACGAAACAGCTCTTATAAATCATAATAACATACTGCTGCTTAAACATAACATGCTGCTTAGCGTAGCGAATTAGCACTTAGCATGGCCATTGTAACAGTTAGGCATCGGTCGCTGTGAGCGTGCGATTAGTTTCTGATGTTGTTGTTAGTGGTAGCTTGTACAAACGTTTTTGTAAATACTCATTCGTTTAAATTAAATATTGCGAATAAGTTTTCGCTACTTAGCTTAACGTATAAAATAACGCGTTAAAAGACAGTAATTTTAAGCATCATGCTTACCACAAAACTGTTTGAATATAACTATTAACAAGTTCAATAAGCAATTCTTCAAAAAAATGATCAAGCATCTGGTTTCGGACGTCATCTTGGATTTGTAATTTTCCATAGTGTACGGTATTCTACTAGTCAAGCCCTTTCATTTGATATCGATATTTAGCGAAATGCACAGAAATATCTAATCCGCCATTTTGTGGAGGCGGCCATCTTGATTTTACAATGTTACTGAATACACATAATTATTTTGGCAACATAATCAGTCAACAGAAAGGACGAAAAATTTCACTTAGTAGATTTGACCCACACAAGACACAAACAAGGCAAGCTAAATAAAGCCGTTTAATAAATCAAGAACGAAGTATGGTAGTGGGCTTATTACTGGAAACTTGGTTTCTTTATTCAAGCTTTATAGACCAAAAAAAGCCTAAGTGTCATTTTCAGACAGCATCTTATCCAACTTTAACTGTTCCAACTGCAGCTGTCGCCTTATGGAGCCCAGCTGTGTTAATATGCTTATATTCTTTCCATCATCGCTTGAAGATTTTAGTATGTTCTTCTGAACGGCAGGTACTTTCCACTTATCATCTACCATCTTCATCTTATCGCTCAAATTAGTATCAAAATTACCATCTCCTTGGCTGCCCGGCGTATGCCTTAATACGGGTATTGGTAGAGAATCAATTTGATCTTTGGACGGTTTTTCTATCGGACGGATATTAATATTACGTGGTTCGGAGTTATCGATAACATCACGTCGAATTATGGCCGACTTCTCGATATTGTGATTGCTATTTGGATAGTTATTAAGGTGACTGCTGGGTTCGTAATCCCCATCCGGACCATCGGTAACTCTAGAGCGGTCGTGTCCAGTCACTTTGTCGATATTGCACTTACTTATCGATGTTGTAGAACCATTAACTATTTTCTCAGTCAAGTGTTTCTCATTATCATCATTAGTGCCTTTAGGAAGCTCGTGCACGATATTTTTATCAATGCTGTACTTGTCAAGTGGCCAACCAAAATCTACGGGACGATTGTATACTGTTTTATCGACATTATAATTGCTAATCAGGCGGTCGGTAAAGTTAGGACTCTTCTCTACCCCTTCGGTAACTTTTTTAATATTGTAATCACTTCCGTTATTATCAATTTCTGAATTTGTTTTGTGTTTATTTAGTAATTTGTCTTTATCGAAGTTAAGATTTCTTCTCAAATAACTATCGACATCGTAATTTGATGAGAAAGTTGAGTTGTCGGATAAATAAGGTTTTAAATCTTTACTGTATGGGTTATGCGGTGTATACGTTGTAGGATAGGAAGGTAGTTGAGAGGGGTTGTCGTTCCGAGAACTTGTTGTGCGCCGTGAGTTATTCGTAGAGTGAGAAGTGGTGCGCCGTGAGTTGTTCGTAGAGTGAGAAGTCGCGCGTAGTAATTTATGTTGTTCCTTGTCTATTTCCTTTTGTAGTTCTGCGAGCTTGTTGTTATATTCTGTAGTGTTCTCTTCCATCTGTAAATTGTGTCAATATATTTTCGCTGGAATTCAATTCGAGAGGTCTATGTTCAGCAGTGGACAGCTATGGGCTGAAATGATGATGAGTACATTGATGGCGTAGTAGTGCCAAACCCGGTTTGCAATCAAAAGGTCGTAGGTACGGGATTGGGAACGATCCCGGTTCCGTACCACTGAGTTATTTCTAATTCATGTTCGGTCTACATCGTAGACACCAATTTACCCAATGGAGAAGAAAAACTTCGTGAGGAAACTTGCATAACTGCATGGGTGTGTGAAGTCTACCAACCCGCACTAGGCCAGCATGGTAGGCTAAGGTCTATGGGCTGGGGATGATGACAGAAAATTATAAATATTGTTGACAATTTTGTTAGTGAAAATGGCCTCCTGCAGTGAGTGGGCCGCATCTTGGTGGACTGAACCAACCATACTTACGGCGGCGGAGATTCTTCGCTGTTTCCCGAGCTCCTGCTCCTGCGCCGTTCGCAACATGCGTAATTGTTCCTCCAGACGACGCATCTCCGCTTGCTCCAACATCCTGTACGCAATTACAATCATATGTAGTGAATTAATAAATATAGCATACTTCACTAATTTCAATTTATAGCTTTCAACAAATATATGCCGGTATAATAATACTAGCTTTTGCCCGCCGCTCGGCCCGCGTGAATATCGGTTTTCGGCTACATAAGAAATATCAAAACAATCATAGATTTATACAGGGTGATTTTTTGAAGAATGGACATAATCAAGGACATGATAGAACTTGGTTTCACCAATCAAAGAAAATTATATTCACCAAAAAAAAAAACACATAAATAAAAAAATATAGACAAATGTAAATAATGCATTGTTGGCCTTAAAATATGGTCATCCTATTGTATTATCACGTGCACTTTGCGCGCTAAATTTAGACAGACGGTAGTGGTAGGTATGAAATAATCGAATGAAATTTGATAAGTAGTAAATAAATAATGTATGTAATGTAAAGTAAATATGATCTCATTTTTCCTTCATACTTTGATCCTGGCTTAGGACAGGCAAAACTACTTAGGTACTAAAAGTAATGATACAAGTTACTTTAATTAAATTGATTTATCTTTATCATATCTACCCGGGGCTGATT
>WUAW01037922.1:5696-18989 GCA_017165845.1 Thaumetopoea pityocampa | reverse complement strand
TATATATATATATATATATATATATATTAGAAATTAATAGAATCTCGCTTGCATCGGTGTATTTATATTACGAGACGCGAAGATGACGCCGTTGAAGACTCCCATTAACCTGAACACCAGCCATAAAAACGAACTACTTACAATTAATACTCGAAAATACATCAACTACAACTCATAACCGTTCAAATGTAGTGATAAGAGGTTTGACTTGAAATAAAATAGGACAAAAACCAGAACACAAAAAATTCATACAACACGAAGAAGTTACGATTGTATTCTCTAAAGCAGAGGTTCCCCGACATTTTTTTTCTCATAGACCACTTTCGAAATTTAGCTGGTTCCGGTGGACCCGCTGCAACTACATTTCTACCATATCCCCAAAACTCGACAAAACATGTGAAGATTAGATCTAACTATGGAAATTTGCGTACGCCAACGTAGACTCCCGTCGAGTCTCCCGCGGACCCCTGGGGGTCCACCTGGACCACTTTGGGAATTAAAGCTCTAAATTATAAAGGCCAACACTCATGTTAATAGAAGAACATTTAATTCATTGAGGCAATAAAAACTTGATAGTATGATTCAAACTACTACAAGCATACATTTTTTGTACCACAATGCTGGCAAATAGGCTTACGACCCCCCTGATGGTAAGCGGTTTCCGCAGCCTATGGACACCTGCAATATCAGGAATGTCACATGCAGAACCCAATAACTATAGTCCTTTGGGAAAACCTAACCTAACCTAGTAGGGAGCTTACTGGTATTCCGCAATCGGAACGTTCGCGGGAGGAAATTCCGCTGAAACCGCACTCTACGCAACCACTGAAGTTCTAATGTGTGAGCATGAACTTCCTACCAATAGAGAACGCTGCGTTAACATAAAAGAGACACCGCCATCATGAACAAATAAAACTTAAATTACATTTAAACAGTCACTAACCCCACATTAATAAAATACAGCGCTCCACATGTCCGTACTATAATTTTTGTATACAAATTTAATGATAAATAACGACATAAACTGAAATTATTAATTCCACTGGGAAATGACGCCTAATAGAGAATTTTTAATTTTCGTGTAACACTTTTTTTTAGTGAAATGCAGGACAATAAATTCATAAATTAACCGTAGATATTTGGCAATAGACAATTTAATGTATTACTGTTTTAGTTATAGAGCGTGCAAATAATCATGTTTATAGCATTTTCAGAAATGAATTGTGGCAGTTAAAAGGTCGACCAAGGGTATTAGGCCTAAAAGGTATTAGTTTTTAAATGGTAGAGTGTGTAGCAATTAGCAATTAAAGTAATTTCTATACATACCATGCGCAGAAGGTTTGCCGAACGCGTCGTGACATCACGCACAGATAACAGATACAACAACAATAATAAAAAAAAAACTCGCACGTGCGTACCAGTGTCGGTGCGATTTATCAGCATCGGCGTTAACAATGGCTGAACTTCAGCATTATCTATCTGTCTATTCGATACTATTATAAAATTGTTAAATGTCAAATTTTCAAAAATTAAAGATATTTAAAAACAAACTACTCCGATTTACTAATTAAGAGCTTCTGAAACCAAACCCGTCGATGTTTGTTTGTTTTTTTATTTGTACGGGCTTCACGCAAAAACCAGCAGGTAGATTTTGGTTAAACTATTACAGTCTTACGGCCGGTTTTTTCACGGGTAGTAACAGTAAAAGTATGTTACTTTTACTGTTACTACCTACTTTACTGCTAAGGTAAAAGTCACAGTATACACCTTAAATACTTTTACGTACCGAGGCCTATAGCCCCAACAAACATCCATGCCGTGTCTGATTAATAGCTAAAACACTCGAAAACGGCTGGACCAACTTGATTTTTTTTTTGTTTGCCTCAATACAGAGGTGGTTTGTGAAGAAATAAAATTAGAAACGTCTCAAAGGTACGGTCAAAAAATCGAAGAAATTGTGTTCAACACGGACGAACTAGTGACGGTGTTAGAGCCGTTGACGTGCTGATGTCGCTGATCCTTTCCTATATAGTGGATTGTAAACACAGGGCCCTGCCCTCTACGCTACGGCTGTTACAAAGTTTATTTTTCATTACATTTTCACTATACATTATACGTGATTTTAACTATAACTATCAGTCTATCACTATGCCAATGGTGCCCTAGATATGGCCATAGAAACCCCTTCCCAATGACGTATGTAACTATCCCGAATGGTAGTCCCTTCAGGCTCTATCCCTAAAAAACTAATATTTTTTTAGGTAAATCGAACTAATTTTATTATCTATATAGGGATAACGCCTATCTGTAGAAAGATACCTCTGAGTTTTCAATGTCATTGGAAAAAGGATTTCGGGATCTATAAAGTGGGGATAAAATAAATATAGTCCGTACCTAAATGCTATCCCTACTCTATCCCTAAACAGGATAAACATAGTACAGAACGTATTTATTAATTTCTATCTACCCACTATGTGATTCACATTTTCTTTTGTCCCTTTCTATTTGTCTATTCCCTGTCTAACACAAGATTTTGAACTACATGAAACTTACATTATGTATCCCTATATAATATTTTCTATATATAATATTATTTAATTAAACAAACGAATTATCATTATAATATATTCTATTAAAATCATTGTATAGATAGTAGGTATATATAGATAGATATAGATGGGGTAGCATTTTATAGATAATACCAAATAAATAATTTCCTACCTCATCTTTTTTCCTTTCCTCTCCATTAAGCCGCTGGAACGCAATAGACTTTATACCACTGATACCCAAACTAGTCTATATCGACCCACAGCGGTCGATGATGACTTGCAAACGATGACTTGGTCCACGCCCCAACTGTCAAAAACACATTTAAAGTTAATTTTAAGTTAATAAATTTACAACAATGTCATATTAACTACGCTTTGGGCGTCTATCCAAAAGTGAAAAACATTACAAGTAGTCTACAAGACAATAATATTTGAGGACCTCTGCTTTAAATATACTGTCCTGAAGAGGATTAAAACACGCCCCAACTCATTCTCCAACCAATTAAGGGACACAATTCAATTATTATATCCCCAATAAAATGATAAAAATCGCTAACTGTTATAATCCATTTTCACTTTCTTCAACGAATTTTTCGATGTTATCAAGTTGCGTTAGCTTCATAAAGCTAGTTATTTAGTTAGTCATAAAATTTGGATTTTGGATCTTTTCTATTCATTTTCAAGCTGAAGAATGGAGGTCTTTCCTGTGAACCGCACAAATTCTCCTGTTAATAAACTCAATGTGTTTTCATTTCTTTTATGGATGGAGAAAATGTCATGACCGTACAACATTGTCCTGATTTTAAGAGCGTACAAGTAGCGCGGGGAGGGGCCTCATCCAGTAAAAGTACTCGGCATTTTCTAAAACACAATATTCAACAATATTCGAACCATGAGTCAGGCTGACCAATGTTTTAAGTCCTTTCTGGATTGTTTTCCGGTAGAATGTTGGGCATAAGTGGTTGGTCCACAGTTACATGCGTTGGTTTAAAGCAAAGGATTAGATACTGCGAGTGATAATTCGACAGGCCATAGAAGAGATTTATGTCCAGCATTCGGCACTGATGATAAATAGTATTATTACCTGTGTTTGATTAATGTATTAAAAAGAAACCTTTCTATAAAAAAAATATTGAAGGTAGTTGTAAAATGAGTTAATTAATATTTTAAAAATGAGCATAAGTGAGAGCGTGGTTATAGTTGGGGAAAATCTCGCTGTCTCTCTCGCATGCGCGCATAATATTATATACCTCCTTTTTTGTAACTTAACGATTACCCACACCAATAGATTTGAAAGGTTCTTAAGTAAGTGAACTGAACGGATTTATAAAAGTCCTTTCTATTTTAGTTTTCATATAACATAAGTTATTGAAAAAACCTTAAAATTTTTTGTCAACTACCCTACTCCATATATTGTGAAAATGTATATAATATTTATAATCTAAATTAATAATACGCACTATTTTAAAGCTCTCAATAATGATCCATTATCGCATAAATGTTCCGATGGATTTGGTTTCAGAAGCTCTTCATTATTCGATCTGAGTAGTTTTTGTTAAATATCTTTAATTTACAAAATTTGACATTTAACTATCTAATTAATTATTATATTCAAAGATAATATATAAAAACGAACTACTCAGATCGACTAATTAAGGGTTTCTGAATGAGTCTAAATGAAAAAATCCGTCAATGTTTGTTTGTTTATTCGAGCTTCGCGCAAAAACAGTGCGTAAATTTTAGTTAAACTATTACAGGTACCATTCCGACTTAAATACTACGGCACGTTTCATGAAAATCGGTCCAGTAGAATTGAAAATACAGTTTGATCCCTGTTTTAGTAGCCGCCGTTAAGGTACGAGAGCTCATGTAAAAGTGATTCAATGCTTTTTTTTATATATGTAAATCTATGACTGCTTCGAGATTTCCGACACGGCGGAAAACCGACATTCACGCGAACGAAGCTAAAGCTAGTATACCTAATAGTATATACAAGATAGACGTATAAAGTGTAAATACATAAATAAATCTAGATCGCTTCAGATGCAAATCGGAATTTTCCGCAAAACGCGCTCCCGCCACAAATCATTTCTGTGATAAGGTAATTACCCGCCCGTGACCAACAAACTTCTTGACAAATGTAAGTTACATGATCCCGACGGTTTTTATCCCAGATTTTATCCCAGCCGTAACAGTATGATGATATAAAGGGAGATGCCTCTCAGATAAGGTCGACATGATTTTTACCGTCTGTGAATCGTAGCGGATACGGCGTCGTCCCAAATCCGCTCAACCAAACAAAAGGTCTTGGGTTCAATTCCCGGATAATATCTAACAATATCATGGCTTCTCTGTATTTCGAAAGGCACATAAAACATTTCGAAAGATCCTCGTTGGTGTCTTAACAGCTTTAATCGTTAGCAGGACTTGTGGGGGAGTACGAGGATGACGTCAGATGACAATCAGTAATCTTAACCGCATCCCCTGTAAAAAATAGCAGAACCTGACACATAAGTCAGCCTACATGCTCGCATGGATATGTGAAGTCTACCGATCTTCATTAGGCCAGCGTGATAGACTACGGCCTAATCCCCCTGATCAGGTGAGTTCCATGCTCTTCTAGTGGTGACCAATATTGAATGGGGATGTTAATTATGATGAATAATTTCACACACATTGTTCTTGACCGAAATTAGGATTTCCTCTATCTGTGGTATTAGAAAACGATAGAATATACTTATATAAATAAATACTAATACATATATAGATAAATATGTCCATGACTCGGATACAAAACTTTGTGCTCATCACACAAAGTTTGCCCATACTGGGATTCAAATCCGGGACTGATTGGCACAGAAAGCCGTATCACTGCCACTGCGCAAATTAGTTGCTAATAAATCATAATGTTACCAAACATAATGTTACTATCAATAATGTTACCAAATCTCTTCCCGAAGTCCTTCGTCTTAGTTTCAATGATTCAGGTGACATCAAATAAACATTATGATTTCTTGTCGAGACCCCCACCCATTGTACGGCCTTGGGCCCCTTGTTAGTCGTACCCTGTGGCCTCTAAACCGTTGTCGGCGTAAGTACTCCTAGTTGAGAAATGTACGGAATGCATAAATTAACCCTCTATCCCTTTACGAATAGCCTAAGATTATCATCTACCCGCATCGTACAAGTTTCGCTCGGATGGTATGTACGTTATGATCATACCTACTTATACAATATAAATGGGAAAGTTTGTACGAGTATACCTATGTGTTTGTTATTTTACATGAATGTTATTACTTTAAGCGAGCTTTATATTATTCTAGTATACATCTAAATGATAGGGTAGAATGTAAACTCTTTTATTGCGTTACCAGTTCAAAATATTTTAGTAAATTAATATATTACAATATGCACTATATATAATACTAGCTTTTGCCCACGGCTCGGCCCGCGTGAATGTCTGTTTTCCACTACCTGGGAAATCCCTAAATAATCATAGATTTATATAAAAAGCCTTAGAACCACTTTTACTTGAGCTCTCGTACTTTAACGGGGCGGTTACTAAAACAGGGATCAAGCTGTATCTTCAATTATACGGGACCCCAAAGACGCCGCAGTATTTAAATCTGAATTGTACCTTTAAGTCTGTAACAATTTAGCTAAAATCTACTATCTGGTTTTTGCGTGAAGCCCGAACAAACAAACAAACAAACATCGACGGATTTGGTTTTAGAAGTCCTTAATTAGTCGATCTGAGAAGTTTGTTTTTAAATATATTTGATTTTTGAAATTTAGACGTTTAAGAATTTTATAATAGTAAACAGATATACTGTAAACCCTCGTTTCCTACCACTTATCGAGTCGTGTCAATCACCATTCATCATCATCATCATCATTTCAGCCCGAGGCTGTTCACTGCTGAACATAGGCCTCTCCAATCGGATTCCAGCGCGACCGGTCCATAGCCACCTGCATCCAGCGAGACCCAGCGATCCTCACCACCACACACCACCATTGATACAGTATAAATTTTCGGAAGATTTTCAGGATCAATTACTCCCTATATTGATCACTCATGATGATGTTGTTGATGACGTTGATGATGGAAAATCTTCTGGCCAGACCATTGTTATATCTTGCGGGGCCTACCACTGTTCCGACGGTTGGTGTCGTGGCGGTCTATACGTTATATATGTTATTTCACTATCAATTTCCTTCACCGTGATTCAACTTTCAAGTATAATATCAATACTCAAAACATTGCCATCTGTCGAGGATGTGAGATACTATGTAGGATCGCCACATATATTTAGAATTAGCAAGAAAAAAATGTCATTACTTACATCATAAGGATCTTGTAATGTTTTAAATATTAAACTTATACAGTTTCTCAAACTTAATAAATAACTTAAAATGATATGAACATATTTCAATTGTGATATAAAACTGAAGAAAACGACTTTACATCGAACTGAATTATTCAATTTAAAACAAGATTCACAATTTCAGTGATAAAATCAGTAAAAGTGTGCATTAAAGAGACGAATAGAAGAAGATTTTATGCGCATGAATCAATCAGTCCTTATTAAACTTTGAATTCAAAGATCTCGAAAATTGTTTTTTTTTTTAATTTCTATGTTATGGTCACATACTTCTATCGTTCTTTTTTCCATTCATTCTTTAATTACAAAACAAACTAGATAATAATAAAATAGATTAATAAATACATTAAATAATAGAGTCCCCTACAAAGCCGTTTTACGATTGTTTAAATTATTTCAGTTCTATAATCATGAATATCTATCTGAATATAAATGAATTTATCTAAATTTCTTTCCGATATATTACTATCCTCATCATTATATCATCCCAGACGCAACAGCCACAGGACAGAGCTTTTCTAATGATCACCATACTAGACACCTATGAGCTACCCGACTTCACAATTACCCGTGATCTTAAATTACGAGTAAGTCGTTAATATCTACATTGCGTTTCTACTATCGTATCGTGTCGTATCATATCGTATCATAAGGACTAGGATTAAAAATTAAAAACATCTGATAAACACCGCGGTCATAGATCGCTGCGTACTAATTGTTTAATATTATACATTAAAAAATCTAAAATCATTTCTAAATAAAAACCGACTTCAGAAATACTCAACACATTTTATCATATTAATATTTCATATGCTACCGTCAAGAAAAAGCAATATTTTTATACGAATATTGAAAATGAAAGCACAGGTTTTCTTGTGAATATTAAGCTTAGATTTAAATTTCTCAAGATATATATTGTACTCGAATTACGGAACTGTATAAACATATTATTTTCATAAGCAACTAGTCTATTACATAGTTTTTCTAAAGCAAGTTCAAGCACAATTCAGTAGACAACTTTACATTTATCTAATAAATGTTTGCTGTAAGTAAATCTCAAAGGTTATCATTGTAATCAGGTATCTCCTTTGTTTTTATATGTACTCCTCCTCTTAAGCTGTGTTGCCCAAAAAATAGCCTTGGTCTTACACGCAAGACTGACGTAAAGAAATAGGATATCATATTTCTTTCTGTCAGTCTAGAATGGAGATAGGCTTTCACTATCATCACTATCATCACTATTACACAGCGAAGCCGGAAGTTTTAGCTAGTTCTGCATAAATACCGAACAGTCCAATTTTGTCACTTAATAATAACAGATACTAGATCAATAAGTAATGATTAGATCTCGCAAGGCTTTCGAGAATTTTGCAGTAATTACAAAACTGGATATGAAAGAACAATACCAATACTAAAACCTGGGTCACTGTTGCAAGACCAAAACTAAGTGAGTTTCATCTTTGTTTTACATAGATATTAAAACCTATTAAACAAAACTAAAATCTGATTCACTGTTGCAAGGCCTTGGTCTTGTCCCACCCAGTCTTGACTGGGTGAGTCTCATCTCAGTATTGAATAGGCAACAACAAAGTTATATCCTAACTAATATTATAAATACGAATGTGAGTTTTTCTGTTTCTTTGTTACGCTTACACGCCTTAATTACTCAACTTAACTACACACTCCATCAACATGAAATTTTATACACACATTTTCAGAGGTACAGAGAAGGACAGAGGATACCTTTTATCCCGAAAAAAAACTGTGCCCGAAGAATAGGAAAAAACAGCTTAAAAGTTATGAAATAATTGTGTTTTCAACGGTCTCTGACAGGTATTTAAGGACATCAACCCGAGCGAGGCCGCGGGTGAAACCTAGTATACACATATATAACTTCAGTAGTAGGCATAACGATATAGACTTTCCAAGTATCTGAGCACGTATTCAAGTTTTAATACTCACTAATAATCATGTGTGGAACAAAGCACAATATCTCTAAAGCAAATTGAGTTACCTTTGTTCTTTAGCGAATATAATTACAGCGCTGATGAAATTAATTAAGTCTCGAAAGTCGAGACAAAACACTGTAAATCTTTATATGCCTTTAAGACGTTATAGTAGTAGGCACCATACAACTTTATACCAGATTATTCTGAAACGAGAAATAAATTTAATTATAATCAGTTATAGTATAATGGAAATGAAGGCATATTTATTACGCTCTGTTGTACTAAACCCAGATTAATATTAGCAGTAAATGATTTATTGAACAGTTTTAAAAAAATTACACCAAATTCTTTAGAAACGAAAAATAAATTCAATGATAATCAATTATAATATAATGAAAATGAAAGAATATATATACAACAGAGCGTAATAAATTACGCTCTGTTGTATAAAACCCAGATTAATATTAGCAGTAAATGATTTATCGAACAGTTTTAAAAAAATCCATCAATTTATTCGGAAACTAGTAATAAATTTAATTATAATCAATTGTATAATATAATAAAATGAAGAAATATTTATTACACTCTGCAAAAACCAAATTAATATTAACAATCAGTGATTTATCGAATAGTATAAAAATTTAGATAAATATTTAGAAACGAGAAATGAACCAGTTTAATATTAAAGGACAACAGTCTATTGAATAGTTTTAAAATTTAAGTTTTAATTTTATTTAATTTAAAACACATCACGCTCGACTTATCATAATTCATCTTAAACTTTTCCCGTCGTCATGTTTCGCGGTAAAAGTGTCTGGGAGCGAAGTCTTCGTGTATTTATCAATTTTCTACAAGAAAAAAGTTATACAAAGAAAAAATGTGAACAAACTTTCTGATATGAAACATGTTGTTATAAATGTTTTGTAACTTTTAAATCATTTTATCTCGATAGTTAAGTACTTTTAAGGTCTATAACCAGATAAATGTACATGTAAAAAACCGTACATGAATTACAGACATGATAAAAAAATAATTCGGTTTTGCTGTTTCACAAACATATATGCAATATTTTTTATGCTGCTTAACTGATTTAACACAAACAGACAATAAACATTTTTCTTTAAATAAGTCGTTGAAAACCGCACCCAAATCGATTCAATCTTCGTGAGGACTATTGTGTATTACACAGACCGAATTATGTTCACGATTTTATTATACGTACATACCTATAGATTAGGTATTGTAGCAACGTGGGATAATAAGATGTTATCCCATTTTCCACAACAGAAAAATACTAATTAAAAACAAAATACTAATTCAATTTTCAAAATCAACGATATTAAAAACGATCTATTCAGATTGACTAATTAAGGGCTTTTGAAACCAAATCTGTTGATGTTTGTTTGTTTGTTTGTTCGAGCTTCGCGCAAAAACAAGCAGGTATATTTTGGTTAAACTATTAGACTTAAAGGTAATATACTACTATTCTAGCTTAAATATTCTTGTAGAATGCTTCATCAAAATCGGTCCCGTAGAAGTGAAGTACAGCTTAATCCCTGTTCTAGTAGCCGCCGTTCATGTAGGAGAGCTCAATTAAAAGTGATTATATTGGCTTTTTATATAAATCTATGATTGATTCGGGATTTCTCATGTAGCGGAAAACCGACATTCACGCGAGCGGAGCCACGGGCAAATACTAATAACTGTTATATATGTTAGTTTGTTAACCAGAAGCAATGTCCTTGTAAGTCCACTTCGTATTTTATACGCACAAAACACTCATAACTCTCTTTGACCGCGAGCTTAATATCCTTAAGTCATTCCCGCGAGAAACATTCCTGCAGCTTCACAAACAAAACAGTACTTACAAGGAACGAATCTTTGTATACCTTTATGCAAATAAAAATTCTCTTTACAGAAACCCGGTGGGTACCCATCAATATTATAAGTACCACGCTACCCCCAATACGAGTATATATATATTATAATAAACGGTAAATGGCCTTTATCATATTCAATTGATCCTTTGCAATTTTTTGCGATCGGTCGTGGGATTTTAGGCCAAGTAAGAATAAGCACGCATTTTAAAGTATTCAAAAGGTGTTTTTTTTAAACTCCATGTATTTTCACTATAAATTCGACTTAAACTTTTAAATGAGGAACACAGACACTCCGCCGAACACACCCAGGCGTGTCTTGAAAAAGGACAGTCAGTACCGCTTGCCGCTGTGTCTCATAATGGAATGAATGAGATTACCAACGCTCCCCACTATTTCGAATTATTGGCCGGAATTGTGTCATAGTGGGGAGAAGACAAATATTAATGTTTTTTGCAGTTTTCCCACTCTCAATGCACCGTAGTGTCATATTTACGTGCGTGCGTGCGTACGTGCTTGCGTGTATGTCTGTGTGTTGTATGTGAATTTTTAAATATTTGAACTGTTTAAAGTTTTAGGTCTAGCTAATAGAGGTTGAACAGACAGACAGGCAAAAAAGCGTGCTAATAGAGACGTGATAAATTTTAAAATTAGAAGCCAGAGACAAAGGTTAACAAATATGGATAAATTGCCTGAACTCTTGACAACATGGACTTTCGTACCCAAACTTAGAGTATAAAATTGTTTAATATTTTTCTTCGCTAAAGCGCTAATGTAAAAATTATCGGTCCCATTTTCGCCCTAAAAATATTTCAAAACTTTTACACCCTTTAGAAGAAACAATTGCGTTACGGCACTTAACGTGAACAAATACGTCTGTGTGTTCGCGCATACATATATGTGGTATAAAATTTAGAACTTAAACCCTTTAATGGATCCCTGTCCATTTTAAGCTTGAATTCTTTACAATAAAAAAATTCTTACAAAAATTAAAACATCACGAACTTGCCTACGAAATATATTTTAATGACTAAGCGGCACGTTTTATTGCGCCCATAATTGACCGAGATAGATTATAAAAGACAGATAATTATATGATGAAAATTTTGTATAAATAATGCATTCTTACGTTTTCCCACTTTGGAGTAATAAATACACTAAACAATATGGTATAAATTCTTTCGAAATCCACACCAATAAAATGATACGAAAGTGGGTTTGTCTATTCCCTTAGTTCCCAAAGTGGTCCAGGGAGACTCGACGGGGGTCTACGTTGACGTACGCAAATTTCCATAGTTAGATCATTCAGATTTTTTGTCGAGTTTTTTTGAGAATATGGTAGAAATGTAGCTGCAGGGGGTCCACCGGAACCAGCTAAATTTTGAAAGTGGTCTATGAGAAAAAAGTCTGGGAACCTCTGGTCTATTCGTTTTCTTCTTCAACCGGTTCAACCGCAGAGCCTATTTTTTTAAATTTACCAGGATAAGTTGTTGCAACCGAAACCACGGGTTTGAGCTATTAAATTTTAAGAATTGTAATATTTATGATGTTAAAGTAATATATTTTAAAATAAAGTATTATTTTTAAAAATAGTATATATAAAGGAATGAGTAAAATATATACGTAATCTAGGACAAAATTGGGTGTTACCAAAGATTATTTATTTTATTTTATTAGCTTTCACCCGCGGCTCCGCCCGCGTGAATGTCGCCTTTCCGCTACATAGGAAATCCCGGCACAATCATAGATTTATATAAAAAGCTTGTCAACCAACAAGTTTGTGGTTGCTGTGAGAACCAGCTAAGAGATGTTCCAGGATAATGGGCAGCAGCGATACCCTGTTACTTAATCAAATCTACTGCGATCTCCGAGACACCTACCAAACGTGGAGATTATGGCAAATCCCTCCTTTTTAAGGAAGAGGACCATATCCAATAGCGTACTTCCAACCGCTGATGATAACAGGATGATGATGATGGTTATGGCTTTTTTACACTAGACTTAGAAAAAAAAACTGTATTATATAAATATATTATTTGGTGTGTTGAGCTCAAATTTATAGGTTATATTTGACATATTGGACTGATTTAGAAAATAGTTTGACAAAAATAGTTCCCGAAAACCTTTGTACCCTACAAAAGTTTGTAGGGTCAAAATATTTTCATCTAAACTTCCTTATACTAGACATACAAGTCAAGCTTTTTGCGAACACTTTCTGCTGTAATTATCTTATTGAGACGACAATCTGCTCTCAAACAAACTTTTTGTCGTCAAACTTATCAGACATCCCAAAAGAGATTCCAATACAATTAGTGTCAGTAACACTACGACATAAACTTTTATCACGGATGTACTTATTTCTTCTTCACCATTAACTCGTATGAGAAGAATAAAAATACGTTCTACCACAAGAACTACTGACATTAACAAAGATTGGAGCTCGACAAACAAAGTTACAGTGTGTATATCGCTTTATATGCCTTGTTGATGGGATTGCTTATGCGCGATTTGTTTGTTCATGGTCTTACTTCCCAAT
>WUAW01037920.1:908-11806 GCA_017165845.1 Thaumetopoea pityocampa | reverse complement strand
TTGCGTGAAGCCCGAACAAACAAACAAACATCGACGGATTCGGTTTCAGAAGCCCTTAATTAGTCGATTTGCATAGTTTGTTTTGAAATATTTTTGATTTTTGAAAATTTGACATTTAACAATTTAGAATTATTTTTTACTCTTCAGTTTGATTAACTATACAGGCGTATTTTCTTAGTTTTTTAAAATTGTAATTTATTTTTAAATGAGGGTAGCTGATATAAACAAAAAAGAAAAAAATTAAGTATTGTAAGAAAGTATTTTTATTATTAATTAAACAAATAAGCACGTTTACATAATATAACAATTGAAAAGATTCATAATTAATTACATTACAGAACGAGACGGTCGTTTCGAGGAGCATGCTATTACTTGAAAGGTAGTCGCTTACCAGCAGTTATTACTAGAACAATAGAAAAATACATTAAAATATAACCTGCTATAGTTATAGAACGTGGGTTATAGTATGTGGACGGGGCACATGGCTCACAGAACCGAAGGACGCTGGGGACTTAACTGCTGGAGTGGCGACCCCGAACCGGAATGCGTAATGCGGGTAGACCTCCGACTAGGTGGACCGATGACCTGGTGAAGGTCGCGGGCAATCGGTGGATGCAGGCGGCCCATAGCCGCTCGATGTGACGATCATTGGAGGAGGTATATGTCCAGCAGTGGACGTCTGTGAGCTGATATGATGATGATGATAGTTATGGAAAAAAGCCGTGGATAGCCCAATGGTATGACCATATATTCTAAGTCTTTGTTCTCAGTTGGAGTCCAAAACACATACATCTGACTTTTCGAAATCATGAGCGTAATAATAATTTCATAATTATTTATCACTCGCTTCGAGCGGCGAGGGAGAACATCGTGAGAAACCTACTCGCCTGAGAGATTTTCTTGATGGCATATGAAGTCTGCCTACCCGTATTAGGCTAACGCGGTGGACTATAGCCTAACCCCTCTCAAACAGTGAAAACAGTGAAACAGTGGATGAGTTGATGGTGATGATGATGGTGATAGTCACGGTAACGTTTCCCAAGGTCTAGAGGTAATTTATTGTGGCAGCAGTGTTTTTCACAAATATGGAAATGTAGAATTTATTCCCATTACATAAACTTGAAATGCCTAACAGTCATTACACATAAACATTTAAGAAGCCAAATTTGGCTGAAATTAGATATTAAATTAGATAATTTCCAATTTGGCTGAAATTAAGTATAACACAGTACCATAAAAATAGGTTACACTGGCATTTTTCGTCGGTGAAAACGGGTGCTAACATGTGCCGATTAAAAGTGATAGTAGGCATCAATTCAATAAAGACATTGTATGACGCCTAAGGTTGAAAATGCATTGTAATGACAGATGAACTCGTGTTATCTCGCTCGTAACAAGCGGACGCCAAAATGGCGTGCTCACATTTAACCAATGGCCAGCCAGGATTTCAGCGGCGTAAACCCACTCTTTGTTTGAAATATTTTCATGCCTTTCAAAATGATGCTTACTGCGTAGAACAGTATATGGTAACTTATTTTTGTGGTACTACTGTACGAGTATACACACATTGCGCATTGGTGTATGAACTTTTACACACATTTATCTAATCTAGAATGACTATACTATAAGAGAAACTAAAAGTCCTAACCTAAACCTTCCATCGATCATTGTCGTAGTCCCACTTGGACGATATGCCGTCGATCGGATTCACTCTCAGCTCCAGCATTCTACGCAGCTGTGCCTTCTGCGCCGTCTTAGACAAGGAAGCGGGCAGCGGTTCCCACACTATATTTAAAAAGTATAGCTGGTTTAAGTTTCATTGCTACATAATCTGAATTAGGGAAAGCGTAGTGCGAGTGGACTCATTACCAGGTGGACCGATGACCTGATTAAGGTTGGGGTCAATCGGTTGATGCAGCATGTTGATGTTGTATGTTATCGTAAAAATATATAAATTCTTGTCACAAGAATATCATTATTTTCGAAATTATTGCACGACGAATTTGTCAATATAGTGAATCTGAATTTAATGTAAGAACCTATTTATAACCTATATTTTAGCAAAGATGAATGTTTCATTCATTCATTCATTCGGCATAAGCCGCCTGGAAGTCTTATGCCCAGTAATTTAATGAAACGTGATAATTACAAATCTGAATTATATTTATAGGCATAATCGTGTTTTTGATTAGAAAAAAATCCATAATCGTACTACTCACTAAAGTTAACGATGTGTCTGTCTGTGTCAGTTGTTAACTCTACTGCTTAAATATTGAACCAATTACTATAAAATTCGGCAAGATGGTAAATATTAATCGAAGGTGGTCTTTCCAGTTTGCCCCGCAATAACTTGCCGCAGGACATGTAACGCCATCTGTTGTTGAGTAGCTAATATATTTCTCTTATTCTTATTATGTCAAGTGGACTTTCGACAATCATTAACGCCAATAGAAACGAAAAAAATGTAATGGAACAATATTTCTAATCGCCATGTCATCCGTGACTTATCTATTAGAAATGTCATTCAAATACATTTTTTTTTCTTTCTATTAGCGATAACAATTGTAGAAAGTCAATTTGGCTAGTGGGGGGGGGGGGGAGGAACCTAAATGCATGATGGCGCGATCCATCGGAATCATCCGAAAGATGGCGCTGGGAATTATCCCAGAGCCATCTTTTTGTGAACTCTCCATGAAAATCTCATAACTTTATCAGTCAGGAAACTGGTTAGATTGCCGTGTGGCGCCGGCATAATAATAGCGTCACTCCATCACTTCCAGTGGGTGCTGCGGGAACCAGCTAGGGGATGTGCCAGGGTAACGGGCAACAGCGTTATCCTGTTATTCATTTAAAATGAACTGCGATCAACAAGACGCCTGTCAAGCCTGGAGATATGGCAAATCCCTCCAATTTAAGGAGGAGCCTCAGGTCAGCGGTTGACTTCCACGGCCGATGAAGATAATGATGATGAAACTAAAAGGTAAACATTTACTAAGAGATCTTGTCACTTCAGACACAGATTCAAGTGAGGGCAGCTCAATAGGTGCAATTGTCTCTGGTTTTTAGGCATGCATATTCTTAATAACAAGGATTTTTCTAGAAGACAAGAAAAATCTTAACATAGATACATACAGTCACGGCTTTTTGCCTGGCTCTCCAACGGGGAATTGAACCCCGGTCTCCCGCGTGACAGATGAGGATACTATACCACCGAAGAATTGGGGTAGGCAGAGACCAATTCTTTCCACTTGCTACGCTCGTTCAATGTAGTAAAGTGGCTATCTGTAGCCTACTGTTCGCTCCAGCGGGAAACAAGACGTGTCGGGTAGCGAACCACGACGCTGATAATCTTTAAGTGGACGTGAAAACAGGATTTTACTGTTCTCACCAGAATTCTGTTTCAGCGGATGTTTCATTGTGACGAGATTCAGTCAGCAGGTCGCTACGTACCGTAGTGGTGATTGAACATCATCGCCCAGAACGAGAAGCTGATCCCTATGAGCCCCATCCCGATTATGAACTTCCATGTGCCAGTCGGATGCTGAAACTCTGCGAAGGTCTGGCAGAACGACGCGCGATACAGAGCCTTTTTCTCCTCGCAACACAGCATCCTCCAGTCACCCTTTTCTTTCTCACGAAGGGCCTGCAGCAGTAATCCATATGCAGATTTATATAATGAGTACCCATCCTTAAGTGGAAACATAAGGAGGTAGGTTAGTAAATGGATTATTAATTATTAATATTATAAATGGATTATTAATATCAGCCAAGACACGGTTACTTTTGGACTTAGGCCTCCTTGAATGATTGTGGCACCGGGTGGCTGTGAGCCGCCTGAATCTTCCGCTTATCGCCGATCTTAATAAAATCATCAGTCCACCCAGTTGGTGATCAATCCACACCACGCATACCATTTCGGGGTCGCCATTTCAGCACTTTAGAGCTCTAAATTTCCTCGGTTCCGCTAGCTACGTGTTCCACTGCCACCCCACATTTGGGCAATGTTGGTGACTCTGGTTCTTCTGAGGATCTCGTTATTTCTTACCACCGAACTCTGAACTTCGAACATAGTTCTATCCACTGCTTTCTATCCAGTGAAAATTGTCAGACCTTGAGCTTCCTTAAGGGGCTCATAGTCAGTGGTTATGTCTTGGATCTGTCATCACTGGCAGCATGTACTGATTGAATACTTTAGTTTTAAGGCCTTGCAGTATTTTTAACGAGAAGATGCCACCCGACTTAGGTTTCTAAACGCCGCCCAGTCCAGTTTGTTTTATCCAATACCTTCTGAGCTGAGCAAGTGTCTCGGTTATATGTAATCCGAAGTAAATTTTTAAAGCCAAAGCTACTTAAGGCTAATGGGAAGAGTGGATTATGGATGATTACCATGATTTTGGTCTTTACTACCGGTACTTACTAACTTAGCTAGGGGGGGCTGGTCTAAGAACGACTTCAACGGAGGACTTGCACTACATATAAGCTGCCACAATTGTTTTCTACTTGTGTATGAGTTATTGACTGGAATGTTAATTCCTCTTACATAATACGTAAGTACAGTGGTGGTCTAGTCGTGCCAGATACGACTTACTATGCAAAAGTCGTAGGTTTGATTCGGTTCGCGTACCACTGAGTTATTTCTAACTCATGTACGGTCTACGTAGTAGACACTAATGTACTTAATGGAGAAGGAAAACTTTGTGAGCAAACCTGCATGCCCGCATGGGTGTGTGAAGTCTACCAACCCGCACTAGGCCAGCGCGGTAGACTACGGCCTAATCCCCCTCCTGATCAGGAGAGATCCGTGCCCCTGTAGTGGGGACGAATATGAACTGGGGATGATGATGTACTCTTACAATATGGCAGCCTCCCAAGAAAGGATATGTCAAAAAAAAGTAACGTGCTATTACTAAATGGCAACTAATTGTGAAACACAATAAAATTGTGGAACGAACTGCTTTCGTTTCACAATTTTATTGTTCGTGAACACGAGCTGTCTTGTAAAATGTGCGGTGGTAGACCGTTAACACGCTTACGCAGATATCTCTCGTGTTTTCCTTAAATCGCACAGCTGGGAACGGGAAGAGGGCGTCGTCTTTGTAATTGGCGGAGCCGTTAACACCATAGCCCACCCAGTCCCTGTTACCGATCCTGGAGAAATTGTGGACTGCCCTAAAGCCATGGTGGTGTGTTGGTGCGTTTAATATGAGACTTTCCAAAGATTTTAATGCAAGTATAGACATTTTTGTTTCGTTTTAAAAATGACAGGTCAAATGATATTTTCTCTATTTGAATTTTTTTTTATTTGACGTAAGTATAAAATGATGAAAATTATGAAGGAGTTTAAGTAACTTACTCCATACTTTGAGGTCGACTTTTTCTGTATAAATGTTATCAATATAATCCTTAATGTTACCTGTTGATTGAACATTGAAATTTTCTCTATTGATACTATTAAATTAATAAAGAAATCGTTCATTAATTAACTTAATTCTCCATTTTTCGCATTTTGTTCTCCTACATCAATTAATTCTTCAAATACCTTTTCCATGATCTTTCTTTTAAAAGATTTCCGATTCAATATTTCATTTATCAATATGTTTATATCAAAAATCCTATTTATATATTTATTATCAGTTAAAACTATAATTGCACTTTATTAATTTATCATACACTTAGATTTTGTCACCTATATTCTTTTTGACTCGAGTATACTTGAAAGTTGATATGGATACTTCACGACAGTCATTATTACAAATACAATAATTAATTTTGTCGCTTCAAACATATTTAAAGTTTATTATTTTTTCCATTGCGAAATGTAACTCTCGTTCGGATAAGAAAGTACTTCAAAATAAATACGCAAGAAATAAAACAGTATAATAAAAGAAGTTATATTTTATGGAGCATTGTACTAAAGAGTATTATAATATTTTGTTTCACAACATTAGCTCTTTGCAATAATTATAGTCATTTGAAATCTCGAAACATTATTAAATAGAACATAACTTCATTCGTAATGTTATCTTTCAAAATTAATGTATTGTGTTTGTTAATTTTAAACGCTTTTGTTGGGACCACAAGTCTCGTTGAATTATCAACAGAAGATATATGCATAACAGCAACTGAATCGATTATAAGAAATACTATAAACGAATTGTTCTCGATCTTAAGATTAAGGAGAGCGAAATTTAAACCAAGATTAAAACAATTTTCTACGATTCACAATTTTTTTGTATCGCTAATGTTACGTGATCATAGAACTTTAAATGAAATTGTAGAAATAACGAGAGAGAGATATGACAACACTACAATTATTACAACAATACTAAAGGAACTGTTTAATGAAGATAATTTGAACGATGAAGAAAATCATGAAAGTGTAACAAGACATGTTGAGACATTTCTTAATGTTATCCGTAAAATGAAAGAGACATTCAAGGTTAATAATCAGTTTGAAAATGTGATGATAAACAAAGACATTTGGAATATTTTAAATGCTGAAAACAATTTTAATACTAGTAATGATGACACAGATAATGTTTTAAGCGACATTGAAATTTGGCGTGAGTTATGATACGATTGGTTTTGACGTAGATAATGGTGGCAATTCTGTTGTAACGTAACTAAATTTAGTCTCTCCCTATCTTTTTCTAATCTTAAACCCCAAAACGAGATAGTAAACATTTATAGTGAGTACCGATCTAAATTTCTTTTGAACGGTTCAAAAAAAAAAATGTTGCGTTTTTGCGTATCTTTAGTTCGTATGTTCCAAGATCGTGTCTAAATCTTTTAATTTTGACGTGTGTAAATGAAACTGACAGCATCAAAATTGTAGCTATCTCGTTTTTCGAATCACGCGATTCAAAGAGCGGGGCGCGGGGCGGGCTGTATCAGCCAGTAAGGTAGTGTCCGTAATTACCCCACCCTCTCCTACTATTCTATTCTTGACTGACTGCTGTCGTGTGACGAACTTACATATATATTTTAACTTTACAGAAGAAAATGGCCGTCGAATCTACCGAGGAGAGAACACAAAAGCCAAATATTTCCCTTTCATGGCTAGTATCCAGTTCTTCAAGAAGTTTCAATGCGGAGGTTCTATTATCAAGTCAGATCTGGTCATCACAGCGGCTTCTTGCTTACAATTGTGAGATTTACGTCAGTGAGACAGTGACTATAATAGTTGATTTTAAATGAAATTAATTTGGCATTATTAGTTATACTTTGTGCCATATCGATTGAGAGTAACGGGTATTTACCTCCAAAATGAGCTGGGAGAAAAACGTCTCACTGTGCTCGTTATAATGCTTTAAATGTAATTATTTAAAGTGGAACAATCATCATTTCAGCCCATAGCTGTCCACTGCTAAACATAGGTCTCTCCAATCGAATTCCAGCGCGACCGGTCCATAGCCACCCGCATCCAGCGAGACCCAGCGATCCTCACCAGGTTGTCGGTCCATCTCGTAGGTGGCCGTCCCACACTTCGCTTGCTAGTATGTGGTCAGTAGAATAATATTCAGTGGTAATTTGTTATTTATTACCAAGATTTTTTTTTGGGATATTTTTAAAGACAACTCCCGCATTAGACAATTCCTGTGTCGCGGTGACTTTACAAATATTCAAATTACGGGAACACAGAACACCCAGACTCAGAACAACAATTTGTGGATTACACAAATTTGTTGTCCCGTGCGGGGGTCGAACTCACAACACTCGATAGCGCAGTGGACGCTTAAGCTACTGCGCCATCCGTGCAGTTAAAACACTTTTATCGTAATGGATATCATTTTTATAATTATCACAATCAAATGTTGCATAAAGAGCAATAAAACGAAACGAACCAAGTGTAAAATATCGTTACGAGTATGGCACAAAGTATACACGACATCGGTGCTGATTCTGTTGTAACAGAACTTAACTAAATTTAGTCCCTCCCTATCTAATGTCAAACAGCAAAACGAGATAGCAAACATTTATTACCAGCACCAACCTACAACTCTGTTAAAGTGTTCAAAAAATAAGAATAAGAATAATTTATTTAAATAAATACAAATAACAGTTATCTCCTTACAATGCAAACAATTTCTCAGTTAACGTTTTGTACACTATAGTAAGGTTAACGTTGACAACTGCACTAGTATAAAATTGTGCTACATTCGTCGCGTTAAAATCTTGCATTTTTGCGTATCCTTCCCCCCTAGCCAAGTTGACATTCGATAGTCGTTATCGCTAATAGAAAGGAAAAAAATGTATTGGAATGACACTTCTAATCGCCAAGTCACACGTGACTTATCGAATAGAAGTGTCATTTCAATACATTTTTTCGTTTCTATCAGTTATAAAGATTGTCGAATGTCAACTTGGCTACGGGGGCTTAGTCTGTATGTTCCGAGATCGCGTCTAAATCTTTCAGTTTCTACCTATCTAAACGAAACTGACAGCACCAAAATTGTAGCTATCCTGTTTTGGCGTATGACATTGGATAAAGATAGGGAGAGACTAAATTTAATTAGCTCTGTTACCGCAGAATTACCGCCATTACTCTTTTCGGTCCTGTTCACATCCACCGTTGGGTATAGGCAGAGGGTTATGTCCAATAGTGAAAGTGACAATCATTGGAGAGTCTAAAAATTGCCATAACGGTTGCTTCCATCCAATAATTTCTCACGTTGTTAATTAGTTCAGTAGGTCAGCGTGTTCAAGGACTACTCTAGATCAACTCACTCCTTGGTCTTGTTACTATTGTTTTTTTATCTCAAACTAAACCAATAATTACACTTTTTGAAATCAGTTGCATTGTAGCCAGAATATACTACTAAGTCTGACTACTAAATGTAGTATGCAGTCACGTATGGGCCGGTGCTGCAAAATGTTATTTATCGGCTTTGGACTCAGTGGAAAAGCGTGCTAAGAGAAGAGAGGTCAAGTAAAAGTGGTTCATAGGCTTTTTATATAATTATATGACCATTTCGGGATTTCCCACGAAGCGGAAAACCAACATTCACGCGGGCGGAGCCGCGGGCAAAAGTAAAAGTAAAATAGGAAAGGCAGAAATGAATGCAAAATGATTGCAGAAAAAGAAAAAAAAAGACGAACGTTCAGGTAATTATTTAAATTACCTGAACGTTTAGTTGATATTTATTCCTATCAGGGTCTACAATAATCGCTTTTTTCGCGAGAATCCAGCTTTCCTCTCAGTGCGTGTGGGCAGCAGATTCTATGAAGGCGGAGGTGAAGATATTCCCGTTTTAGAAGTATATTTTCACCCGACATACGACCCAAAGAATCTGAGAAACAACATAGCCCTGATGCGGCTCATTAGACGGCTGAACTTGGGAAAGAAAAAATCAAAGAATGTGAAGAAGATTGATATTGATAAAAACGCATCACAATTACCCGAGAATACAGAAGGAATCACAATAATTGGATGGGGAGCTAAAAAGGTAAGGTTATTTGAAGACACGAAGATATAGCATGAAACGGGAGCAATTCTACATATATAAATACTATAGTAGTACCACAAAAATAAACTGCAACGGCACCCTTCGTCGGCGCTAACGAGTGTTAACACAGGCCGGTTAAAACCGACATCACCAATTCAATAAAGACCTTCTCGCTCTACGCGTACGGTTGAAAAAATAATGACAGATGAACTCGAATTATCTCACTCGTTATCTCACTCTGTACACTGAGCGTACAAAATGGCGGACCCCACAATGGCGCGCTCACGTTAGACCAATCGTTGACGAGAAATTTTGCCGCGCAAAAGCACTGCGTTATAACTGGATGAAATATTTCTTTTTTCTTAATAAAAAAAATACTTATTGCTACTTATATCATTGTAACTTATTTTTTTAGTACTACTGAATCAATACAGCCCCTTGCCAAGTTGACATTCTACAATCGATATCGCTAATAGAAAGGAAAAAAATGTATTGGAATGACACTTCTATTCGATAAGTCACGTGTGACTTGGCGATTAGAAGTGTCATTCCGATACATTTGTTTTGTTTCTATTAGCGATATCGATTGTAGAATGTCAACTTGGCTAGAGGGCAGGAATTTAATTTGCTATTTGATTTTCAGTCAAGTAACTTATTGGCCGACCCGTGGCACAATCGTCTGTCCTTTGCGGTGCTGGATTTTTATCCATTGAGAGAATGTCAAGAAGTCTATTCAAAGTTAGTAATTAATGTATCTAAAGTGTAATATTACCTTAAGGTTTTTAAAACAGAATTTTCTTATTAATGTCGGTATAATTTATTTATGTATTATATTTATTCATATTTTATAACACCATTACAGTATGAATCAATTCGATGTGATAAAATTTACAGGAAAAAGACACTTACAAATTATTACATATCATCCTTTTGTAACCCCTTTTGGGCCACTTCTGTGAACCTTGAAAAGGTGAAAGAGAGAATAATACTAGCGTCACTCCATCTCTTTCGATAGGTGCTGTGAGAACCAGCTGAAGGTTATACCAGTAAAAAGGGTCGCAGCTTTATCTCCGTTACATACATACATGGACCGGTCGCGCTGGAATTCGATTGGAGAGGTCTATGTTCGGCAATGGACAGCTACGGGCTGAAATGATGATGATGACATACATACACTCACGCCGATATCCCATAAAGGCAGGCAGATACCATAGTACATACTACATACATACATACAGTCACGCCTTTTTCCCATTGGGGTAAGCAGAGACCACTTCTTTCCACTTACTAGGATCATTCAATGTAGCAGAGTGGCTATCCGCAGCCCACATTTCGTCCTCGCGGGCAATGAGACGTGTCGGGTGACGAATCACAACGCCGCCATTTTATAAGGTTAAAAATGTTAAAGTTCCTCATTCCGTTACCGCGACAATCTCTGTTATTTGACAAGCC
>WUAW01037917.1:0-18907 GCA_017165845.1 Thaumetopoea pityocampa | reverse complement strand
ACCTTTGTTAAACGAATATAAGTGGCAATATTTAGTATAATATATGTGGTTTGATTTCGCCGGCACCCACAGATACTCCGCAGGGAACGCATTTCCACCGCACTCACGCGGCTTTCGTTTTTCTTTTGCCATACCTACGATTCACTACAGTAACATAAGTGTAGGCATCAATACACCATTGTGAATAATAGCAAGATGAGCCTTTTATGAGACTGACTACTCACCATAGAGTGCATGGCACCATTCACTTTATTACCCGCAGTCACTCTTCTTTCAATATCACTATCACACCTTCCATTTCTTGAGAGCATAGTTCCCAGGTACACAAACTCATTTATTTGATCTACTCTACACCATCTACAACAATGTTACACCTGTAACATTTTCTTCTCTTTCGATCACCAATACTTTCGTCTTACTCACATTAATTTTCATTCCTTTCTTCTTGTAAGCCTTAATTAAAATTAATTATTAATTAAAATTATTTAAAATCTTGTTTTATTGCGCAGATAAAAAATCGGGTTCTTGTTAGCCTACAGCGGAATACAGTACATGGTTGAAAATAAGAGTAAAATAAGAAATGGCAGGGTATTCGGTAATGCATCTGTCAACTCAGATGACGAATATAAAAGTAATAAGTGGTGATAGCAGTAGGGAAACTTATAAAAAACCGTCTGTCGGGTTATTCTCCGTATATAAGTGTACTGTATCTTAATTTTAATAAGGTTTCATAAAGAAAAAAATGCTGAAATAAAGTAAACATAAATAATTAAGCAATAAATTATTCAGTTTTGCACTGACCAGTTTAATTTTAATTTTGTATAATCAATATATTCTCTTTCGGTTATAAAATAACTTGTACTCAGAATAAAGACTAATACTAGATGCATTGGTTTGGATGGTGTTTGCATAAATTTCCAGATTTTATACAATCAGCAAAGGAAAATACTTTCTGGATCTGTGATGTGGTATTATTTTAGATTGTTATTTTTTATGAGTACATTATTTGGAGTTTTTGAGATAATTATATCGTTTCGTAGTATACTATTATGGCGATCGTGCCTGTCTTTCGGGAGTGGCTGGAGCTCAGCCGTTATGCACATAAATATCGACTGACACATCTGTGCCGTGCCCAGACAGCATCTGCTATCTGCAGGGCTGCTTTGGGCAGTACCTCACACGCTGCTGGCATGTTCGGCGTGGGATGCTCAACAGAGTCAACCGCCACTAAAGTTGGAGAACAGGCGCTCTCTCTCCTGACCATGATATCAGGTCGAGAGCGAAAGCGCCTGAGCGGCAGTTGCCGCATTTTGCGAGGCCGTGATGACGGCAAAGAAGGTGGCCAAGCGGCTGCGCGACTTCGCGCAAGTTCATGAATCCGGCTCGAAAGTGACGTCCAGGGCGTAGGCGCAGGGCCTACGTGGACCTGTAACCGCCGTAGGATGTTGCCTGCGGGTGGCGGGGAGGGCACCTCATCACCCGAACAGCACAGGCCCGTGGCGAGAGCGCGCTGCGTCCCCCACAGAGGAGTCAGAAGGGCTCCCTGGGAGAGCCTTAGGGCACTCGGTAGAAAAGAGGGAGTGATTGTACCTTGAAAGCAGACGCCCGTGAGTGATCACGGCTAAGCCCGCCCGAACCGTGGATGACTGCTCACGTGATTCCCGCGCTCGGGCGCAAGGGCCAAGGCGGACACCGCACTGTTTTTAGTGGGTGCAATTCTCACATAACTGTCGTGCTGTACTCTAGGCGCGGCGGTATGGGTCTGCCATTTTCTGTACGTAAAAAAAAGTGTGTGGTACTACGCTGAAAAAATATATTTTGTTTATTTTTTGAAAAAAAAAAGGTACCCTTTGATTAGGTTGTCACCAATAATAAACGTGGATTACAAAGGAATTGGTATTCGCTGAACAGTTGTTTTTGCTCTTATTGGCGTAAGTTAGGCGGTTTTTTAAATTTTTATATGGGAAACGTAGAAAATCGATTTCATGAATGGATCGAATATGCCTAATGCATTATTTTAATAGTCTGAAACTGTCTTTGCATTGCCTTTCTAATGAAACCGGTTTGGGGCACATCGGTTGGATAGTTTCAAAGTCTGTAACGGACATAGGTAGAAATAATTTTTGTCTTTTATATAGATAGATATATGTTGTGTGAGGATGAAAAGATAGCATCACTCATTTTCCCCCGTGGATGTTGTGGGAACCAACTAAAAGATGTAGCAGAACAATAGACAGCAGCGTTATCCTATTTTTCAATCAAAATATACTGCGATCTACGGGACAACTGTTAAGTGTGTAAATTATGACAAATATCTCTCTCTTAAGGAAGAAACTCATGTCCAGCAGTGGACTTCTACGGGTTATCGATGATGATATTATTTGGAGATTAAGTGGCAATCTGATTGAAGCAACATCGTTTTATGTTTTATATTAGTTATATAAATTTGGTGTTGTATTGTGCATCAAAATTCATAATCGTAAACAATATTAGAACATAGAAATAAATCTATGATTAATATTGCACCGAATTTTTCACTGTAGTAGGCCGGTACAGTATTTTATTGTTAAATTGACGAAAATTTATGTTGAAATGAAAACTTGGCTTAAGCCAAGTTTTCATTTCAACATAAATTTTCGTCCTGTCGAAAATATATATTAATTAAGTTCTATATAGTCTGTGTTCCATTCATTCGTAGTTCTCGTTCTTTTGTTATTTTGCCTGTCCTGTTATAATCACGAATTATGCGACGTAATCTAGTAAATTTTATTTACCAAAAAAGAATATATAGTGAAAGCTTTTCTGTCAACTACTGAGACATATTTATCACTATAATATTTTTACAATTTTTGCAGTACGTAGTAATAACAGCTGACGTACGTAAACAAAGGGCATGTCATTATTCTGGAGTGGATCTGAAGAAAGACTTAGTGATTTTGTGTAATTTAAGAGAACATTAAAAAAAAATGGATGTGGACGGTTCTTCTGTAACGGGAGAGATTGATCAGAATTTATTGCTTCAATTTAGTTGTATGAACACTACCGATCGGGAAGAACTTATAAATCAAATGCAAAGATTATTAGGTCCTAGCCTGAATTACAACACTGCTAGTTTTTTCCTGGATATGAGCAACTGGTATTGTACATATATAATTAAATATTTTGCTATATGTGTAATTCACAATAACTAGTAATATTTTTATTTCAGGAACTTACAAACTGCAATATGTTGTTATTTAGATTATACTTTACCATCCAAACTGCCGTCAATGTCTTTAAAAGCCGCCCAAACCCAAGAAACTGCGGTTGCGCCTGGTGCATGGTAAGAGTCCAAAATCACATTTAATGTCAGGTTATTTGAGACAATAGAAGAACAATAGGTAGGTGGCTGCTTCATACAACAGTTGTTCACACCACAAGAAATTAAGAGAATTAGTTTGTGAAAGAACTTTTGACTTTAGCTGATAATTATTTTGTCTAATTACCACATGTCTGACCATGTGGTTTTTTTATTGTTACATGTGTGAATTGACCATGTGGTCACCAAAAATAATAAAGCAAATTATATCTTTGGGAATATATAGGGTATAATTGCTTAATATTAGAAAATTCTTTAAATCAAAATACTAAAGTCTTAGCTGTGGCATGGTCCAAGTAATTAATGTACAAAACGACTCACTGTATATTAAGTGAAAGATGTGAAAATGCTCTCTTTTTTTACACATAATACTATCTGAGTATTAGTATTTTTAATTTATTATTACTAGTGTAATGTATAATATGTACTAGATATACAATTGTGACATTTTTTGTTTGACATTGACACTATTTTTTTGGCATAAAATAGATTTTATTAAAAAAAGTTTTGTATAAATATAATACAAACTCAAATACTTTTAAACGAAATAATACTATAGAAAATGTAAGCCTCTTATCACACAGATGTAATATTTTGGAATCTAAGTTTTATTTATTTCATAATATATTAGAATGTGATTCATATGATATATACAATATACATCCTAGCTGGTGGCTTAAAAACAGTGGGTGTCACAGGAATAGAGGAAGCTCAATGATTGACATCAGTTATGACATAAGACAAAAGGACTCCTTTGACAATTTTTGTAAAGCAAGGAACTATAGGCCGATGAACCTTTTTATGCTCATTCTAAATATATATACCAACCATATGGGAGAAACTTACAATCCAATAGGGAAAATCATAGGATACAGGACAATGCTAGGATGATGAAGAGTGAGCCTTTGCAGACTGACCATGTCAGTAATCATAAAATTTATGGTTCCAGTTTTGAACAAAGTTGGAGTATTGCCAATACAGGGGCTGATAGTTGGCCAGGTAGTTGCAGACTTGTACAAGTTGGTGGAGAGTCACTTGGTGCTACCCCTTTATATGTACCACCCTTATCTTCAGGACATTCCACTAATGTTACTCTAAAATTAGTAGCTCCAACTACACCTGGCACACATAGAGGTTATTTTCATCTTGTTACTGATAAAGGTGATCATATTGGTGGTAAGTGCGACAATATTTTTCATTATAAAGTGATATCTGAGTATAACATAAAATATATATCACGCTGGTGTCTCATAGGGGTAGGCAGAGATCATAGTTTGCCCCAAATCATGATCTTGATACCTCTTTCACTTTCATATCCATATTGTACATATTTTCATACACTTTTGTTGATTAAGGGTACTACAAACTTGACCTTTTTGAAACATGTTGATTTGATCAAAGTAGGTTTTCCTGATCACTCTTTTCCAACATTTCCACTTACATTTGCCCAGTATATTAATTTTGTTTTAATCTCACTTATTTTTTCCATATGATCAAACTATTGTAGGATTCCTTCCTTAATCTTTATCACCACATCATATTTCAACTTGTATTGATTCCTTATCATCCTATTCCTGTACCGATCAGTCAGGGTGACACCATAGATACTTCATAGGGAATGCATTTCCAATGCATTCACACAACATTTGTTTTTCTTTTGTCATACTCATGAATCACTGCCATACATAAGTGTAGGTACCAACACACCATTGTGTGTATCTAGACAAGCCTTTTGTGAGACTGATTGACTACTCATTATGGTATGCCAAGCACCATTCACTTTATTACGCACAGTTATTCTATATCTGAGTATATATTTAAAAAAAAACATGGATGAAGAGTAAAATTAAGACATCAGTATATAATAATATTAATAATTCTTATCCTTCTTATAATTATAATAGTAATTATACAGGTTTCTTATGTACCCTACTGAAATTATCATACAAATGATCAAATTTCTTGTTCAGTATCTTGAAGAATGTTGCAATTTTTATACTGTCATCTTTCTTCATTTTATCGCCTTTGGTTTCTCTAAACACCTCCCTCTATTTTTCCATGTTAAAATGCATTTTTTGACATTCATCTTGCTGATTATCCATTTGTTTTTGATTGATTATTCATTATGTATTTGCTAATAATATATCCACAGTGTAGATAATTTAGCCACTGGAAAATAAATCTTTGAATAATTTATCTTATTTTTTTTTTGCTTAAAGCCTCTGGTAACCAGTTGTACTTTTTAAATGTATATATTTTCTTGTTTCCTAATCGCAAATACCCACTTGTAATCAATTATGTTCTTCCTTACTCATAAATTAATCTCTCTCTACTCTATGTTTTATTTTTATTTAATGATTCTAGCTCTGCTTGTATTGCTTCCAGCCATGTCTTTTTGTTTCCCACTAACAGACTTTTTATAACTTAGTCGGTTTTCTTGTTGTAAGATTCAATAATGGCACTGGTAGTCAATTATCACACTAGAATTTTAGTATATTTGTTATTATTGCAGCATCCAATGAGAAGTATTATATTTACAAGTAGATATGTTGCCGATATAGTATTTAATAGTAGATATGTTACTGTCTTTTCCAATTCCTTCCGAGATAGTATATTGTATCCAATATCCTAGTCCTTTTCCCAAATTCCATATTCCTTGCTCAATACACCTTTCCTACCTCGCCCTCTTTCTTTCCCTTTTGTGGGGACGCAATGAGGAACTTCAACGCCTTTAAACCTTATAAAAATGGCGGTATCGTGGTTCGCCACCCAACTCGTATCGCTTCCCGCGGGGCGAAAAGTGGACTACGGATAGCCACTGCTCATAGTAAGCACAAAAAATTGGTCTCTGCCTACCCACAATCCTTTGGTAGTATAGTGGTTAGTGCCCCCACCTGTCACGTGGGAGACCGGGGTTCGATTCCGCGCCGGAGAGCCAGGGAAAAGTCGTAATTTTATGTATGTTGCTGATAATAAGTTGAATTTCAGACAAATTACACATTTTGTTTTTGTTTGTAGATACTTTATGGGCCGAGATCACAGTAGAATCGGAGACGACCATGGCCCTTGTTGAACAACTAGCTGCCTTGCCTGTCCCAAGTAGTAATAATAGTCAGGTAAACTTCTTAGAATATATTTACATTGTGTGGAAAAGTTGTTGTAACTTTTATAATACCATGGTATTTATTATGAAAAACTAAACAAAAATTTTGGGAAAGCGCATTTATTTATTAAGTTTGATTTTATCATACTCTTAAGATTATATATTTTTTATGACATCTAAGAAGTCATGTTTATAAAAAATCTAAAAGGATCTAAATATATAATGTGTCGTGTCACCTATTGGTCAACAGTGAACACATAGCCTATATACTGATGTAGCTGGTTCTCACTGCAACTACAGGAAGAGATGAAGTGACACAATTATTATGCTGGCAACTCTCAGAAAAATTTCAATCAGTGCAATAAATTGTTTTTTATCACTTTCAGATGCCGTCACCAGACGACCAGATGTGTTGATATAGGTACCTACTCTTCAATCAAATACCCATCAGATTTTGTAAAATTTTCTTTGATCTAACACTTACTTGTTAGCTGCCTATGCTTTTATGATATTATGTAGACAACCTTTTAAAGTATATAATCACGAATGAAATGGCCAAAGAACACATCACATTTTTTCTTCTACATTTTAATTAATTTTTAACTATCATGGTCATTTGCATTAAAACTGTTATATTTTTGGAGTTATTACAGTTTGGCAAATAAGAGTAGAAAATAATGGGGGCGCCACTGTGTCTTTCATGTGGCAACCCGCTATATGCTTAAAAACAATAATTTAACAATTGATTCAACAAAACACACTATCGGGTACCTGTCATATCAGCGGTTCTTTGGAAAATATTGTCGAGACCAGAAAGAATACTTTTGGTCTCGTATTTCGCCAAACATTTTCTGTACACCTTATATATAACTTCCCTGGCAGAACTTCAAATACTTTTATTCATTTATTTTTGTCACATTCCTGTAATTAGTCCCTGTTTGGTGTTTAAAAATACAAAATTTACGAACTTGTATACTTTGATTATTATTATTCGGTGATGTTGCCAACATTAAAAGAAATTAGTTCCGTTTCTAGACTTTTTTGCCAAGCAATAACTGTGTATTACTAAGTAAGTAAAACTCCAAAAATTATAACATTTTGTCTTAAATTCTTTGTTTAAAGCTTTAATATGGCTATTATTTGACTTAACACTAAACCTACCATGAATGGTCAAATGACCCTTGAGATTTTTGGCAGAAGTTCTTGGAAATAACATTATCATTTTTTAACCTTACTAAAATGACTACTTTTATTAATAAATATATCAAAAGTATTTTTCAATATTGACTCCTCTCATTCTTATTTTTAGCGAGAAATATATGTATATATAATTTTTTAAACACGGGTTATTTGACCTGTTGTGGTAGAAGTAGGTACATATATATAAAATTTGGGTATGTTTAGTGTTAAACTGTCAGTAAAATGGACTATTTGACATCACATTGTGTTGTAATTTTATAAAAGATTATATAAATATTAAGAAGGTATTGATGAATGATGTAAAATAATGTACAAACCGCATTAAATAATAAATGTTGATTAGCTTATAAGACAACATCAAATTACGAATTTGTTAGATATTGTTAAAATTTTACAAAATGTAAGACTTTGATAGGATTAATTATCGACGAACCCATTGCCATGAATTCAGTATGCTTATAAAAAAATTTGCAAACTATTTGTCAATAACATGTATGAGTAGGTACTGAAACATTTTTCCGTAGTTATGAAAATCACCTCGCAACTGTGGCAACATTGTATGGTCTCTCAGTCCATGATTGAAGGAGTCACTAGCTCTTTATTTAATGGTGATCATAGAAACCAACCAAACTGTTATATTATTCATGTTTAACTGACCTCTGTGAACTTAAGTGCTGATAAACTGCGTTTTACGACAATCGTCTTCCTCTTATATAGTCGGCTATCCCTACTTATGACGCCCCCCACCTCTAAACTTATATGTTTAAGGGCTAATTCAGCGAGAGTCGTTGAGTGGCTTGGTGTGGCGGCACGGTTAAAGGCAAATTACTTATCTACTTATTTTTAAAATCGACAATTGGTTTTCAACAAATTTCGTGAAATGGCAGCTGACCTAAGAAATTATCTCATATTAAAATTCCAAGAGAGCTACACTAGACTATATTTTCGAGTTCAACAAATAACTGTTACATTATATGAGGGGTATAAAAGCATATAAAGAGGGGTGGTATCTTTATACCCCTTTGGGTATAATTTTTTTTTACAAAAGTAGATCTATGACGTTTAGAAGCAATATTGACACTGTTCATATATTATATATAGCCAATTGTCCATATGTAGCCAATCACGTTACGTTAAACTCACAAATAGTAAGATGGCCGATGGAGGTTTGTAAGGAAAATAGTAACTAAATATTACGTTTACACATTCCTACTGCACGGACAGTGGCGCGTTTCCTTTTGTACCCCTTATATAAGGTTCATGCACTTTCCCTATTGATCAACTCACATAATTGTTTCACTCGATTATTTAGTTTATTGTTAGTTATTGTGGAATGCAATATGAATGGTAATAACAATTCGCAGGTGCCTTGCTTTTATCACTCGCTGTTTTATCTTAAAAGCTTATATAGAATAGTTCTACTGTCAATAAACAGTCATACGAATGGACTCCAATGCAAATAATGTAATATGGCCTATTTTGCAGGTCTATTTACAAACATAGTAACGTGAAATTGGAGACTGAATCGACCAATAACTCCGACGAATAAAAAACAATAATCGGATATTATTTGCGTATTTTACGTTGCTAGTTTATTTTAAAAATAACACCTGTCCCGTTTATTCTGCGTTTCAAATGAATGTGAATAGATCTGTTGGTCCGCGATGTTATGCTCTTTTATGTACCTTCATATATTATAATTATTAAAATATGTTTGTTGAGGACCATCAACAACTCGATGCTGCGAGTTTCAAATTCTAATTCCATTTCCGTTTCGTTAATGCCAAATCATGGGTTGTTAAGGGTAGTGCACTGCTCCAAATGACTGACAAACTCTTGAGGATATGGTAGCAATAATGACACGTACTTTGTAGTTATAATTTTTTATTTCTATTACTCTTAGTAGGTACTAGTGATAAGATTATTGACCTATTAATAGCAGAATCAAAGGAGCAAGCTAAGAGGAATATTTTAGAAATTTGTATGAAAGGATAATGTAATGTATGAAGGAAATATATTTTTTCTCAACTGCTGGTTATGTCAATAAAATGATAATTCAAATACGTACCTATAGTTTATTTCTAAATTTGATTATTATAATAGATTAGTATAAATAAGTAAGGTGGTGTCTTGTCTGAAATCACTAAAAGAACATCTATAAAAACGTAAACTAATTGCCTAATCTATTACTTTAAATTACTTAAAATTAATTTATTACTTTAAAATTTTCAAAAATCAAAGATATTTAAAAACAAACTACTCAGATAAACTAATTAAGGGCTTGTGAAACCAAATCCGTCAATGTTTGTTTGTTTGTCTGGTTTCACGCAAAAACCTGCGGGTGGATTTTAGTTAAACTCTTACATTCCCTTACCTTATCCTTTCGCTACGAGTGTCGCCTATAGACGACATCCGCGCGACGACCTGTGTGT
Organism: Thaumetopoea pityocampa; assembly: GCA_017165845.1. Lineage (NCBI taxonomy): Eukaryota > Metazoa > Arthropoda > Insecta > Lepidoptera > Notodontidae > Thaumetopoea > Thaumetopoea pityocampa. The sequence goes on along the minus strand of WUAW01037917.1, from coordinate 8,814 downwards.
ACGAGCGCCGACTATAGACGACATCCGCGCGACGACCTGTGTGTACGAGCGCCGCCTATAGACGACATCCGCATGACGACATGTGTGTACGAGCGTCGCCTATAGACGACATCCGCGCGACGACCTGTGTGTACGAGCGTCGTCTATAGACGACATCCGCGCGACGACCTGTGTGTACGAGCGCCGCCTATAGACGACATCCGCGCGACGACATGTGTGTACGAGCGCCGCCTATAGACGACATCTGCGCGACGACCTGTGTGTATGAGCGTCGCCTATAGACGACATCCGTGCTACGTAAAAAAAACTCGTAATTACTGTGCTTTCCTATTGGCATAACTTTGCGTTTGTAATGGCACGTCTATAAATATTAATTTTGCTTGTAAAATTTGAATAATCTCAAGAAAATCCACAGCCTTTATGAACAAACCCCGCATAACGTTATATATAAGCAAAAGATAAAATTTCGACCCTATTTATTTATTACAGTATAAGTGCTTGTGTAGCGTTGAAGTCGTGTCAAGGTGAGGCGTGAAGACGCCCCACCTTGACCTAAAAATTTCAATCCAACGGTTTTCTTTAGAAGCCGATATGGTTTTAAAATGACAAAATATTAATACAATCTCAACCTTATCATGAATAACTTAAGTTGAATTTACGAGGTTGTGGGTTAGATTTCGACTCAATCCTATTTCTGTGAAGAAAAATACTGTGAGGAAATCTTTGCAACAAGCTCACCCGTTAGATTGTGATGGAGTCGGTTTAGATGTCCGACTGCTGTCAGGTGTAATTGTAATTTAGCCTCCCACAATTCTCGCAAAGATTAAGACACAAGTCTGAACGCCGCTGTTCTACGTGCCTATCGAAACATAAAAATAGTCAGGTGTAAATTAGATATTCGAATGGGTTAATTAAACATGTTAATTAAGCATTTTAATAATCAGTATTGCTTATCCCAAGTATAGTCTAACCCCGATTACTGAATAGGCTAATTACTTATTAATTTTTAATACTGACCATAAGGGTAGTATTAAAAATTATATTAGTGACTACTAGGTATAAACTTAGTAGTGACTAATATAAACACATGGAAAATACATGAATAACGAAAAATACATGGGACACACTGATAAGTTTTGCATTTCTGGCTGCTCACAAATTTTGCATTTTGAATGTTATATTTTTATTCTATCTTCAATTCGATCCTCAAATCCCCTCTGTAGTTATGATCATTCAAGAAGTTGGCGACAATGTTTTCTGAGTATCCAAAATGACAACACTAGTGACAGAGTGAAGGGAGACATGTTAAACTTATTATGTAGCGATGATATTATAAACAATGTGAATGAATACAACAATCATTCGAATGCATATAATATCATCTAAGAGCATAGTATATTTGCTCTGAGAATATCATTAATTAGACTTGACCGATTTCCCTGACAGTAAATGGTGAACGTGATACCAGTTCTTATAACTGCAGTGTTCCCTTAATTCAAATAATCGTCACTAATTAATAATAGATAGACATGTCTATCCATTATCTATACTATTTTAAAATTGTTAAATGTCAAATTAAAAAAAATCAAATATATTTATATAACAAACTACTCAGACCGACTAATTAAGGGCTTCTGAAACCGAATCCGTCGATCTTTGTTTGTTTGTTCGGGCTTCACGCAAAAACCAACGGGTAGATTTTGATTAAACTGTTAGTCTTAAAGGTACTATTCCGGCTTAATTAATGCGGCATGTTTCATCAAAATCGGCCCATTAGAATTGAAGATACAGCTTGATCCCTGCTTTAGTAGTCGCCGCTTAGGTACGAGAGGTCAAGTAAAAGTGGTTATGGTTTTTTATATAAATCTGATTGTATCAGGCTTTCTCATGTAGCGGAAAACCAACATTTACGCGAGCCGAGCCGCGGGAAAAAGCTAGTTTATTACTAATTTTGCATTTGATTTGGATTAGTAATTACGACTGTTGAAATTGTTTATTCGCACACTACTCTTATGAATATTTAAAATTTTATAATTCTAATATTCTCTATTATTTTTTTTGCAAATTCTTATGTTCTCAAACCCAAGACAATGGTGCTGATTCTGTAGTAACAGAACTAAATTTAGTCCCTCTTNNNTCAAACGCCAAAACGAGATAGCTACAATTTTGGTGCTGTCAGTTTCGTTTAGAAACGTCAAAATTAAAAGACAGACGCGATTTCGGAACATACGGACTAAAGATACGCAAAAACACAATTTTTTGAACCGTTTGACAAAAACGTGGGTACCCGCTATAAACGTTTCCTATCTCATTTTGGCGTTTGACGTTAGAAAAAGATAGGGAGGGACCAAATTTAGTTAAAATCTGTTACAACGGAATCAGCACCAATATTTTTTAACCATTTTAAATTTGCCTTACACACTTCACTGGTCATTAGCAGATCTCCATATCCCATAGAACCACCAGAGACGTGTTACAGAACTATTAATTACCATTTCTTGAAATAACAATGATAGTGACGTGATGGTGATTTACACCTTTACCAACCCTAGGAGTTATATCTTCCTCTGTTAAATTTCAAAACAATCAGTACAGTGGTTAAGCATGAAGAAATATCAAAATACTGACACACAACATCATTCACATTTAATAAGTATTTTAAAACAGGGGTTCAATTGGCTGAAAATTCTTTATTACAAATACAACAACAAATTATTATCAATACAAAAATATGCTTATTGGTTAGTTTATTCATAAATCTACAGAACAATAGATAAATCTGATTATTTTTATGGACTTATCTTGAATAATTGTAGTTTTTGTGGATTAACATAAACCATTAAATATGTAGTTCACACAGGTGGAGCCCTATCAATAAAGTTATACTGCCATTTCCATATCAATTTTTGGATGTGGTTTGTAATCTTTTATAATGAAGTCTTCATATTTGAAATCATCGATAGAATCAATTTTACGAGCAAATTCTAATGTTGGAAATGGTTTAGGTGTTCTTTCTAACTGCACCTTCAGTGCTTCAATATGGTTTAGGTAAACATGTGTGTCTCCAGTTGTGTGAATAAATTCACCAGCCTGTGCAGACAAAAGAACATTGGTGGTAATTCTGCTGTAATAGAACTTAACTAAATTTATTCTATCCCAATCTTTTTCTATCATCAGAATCAACACCATTATAGTTATACGTCTCTTGTACATAATATAGGAATATTTTTTTTTGTACAACAATACTCGGATATTTTTTGTATTGTAGAATCCTGGAAGCAGTACAGTGGCTTTGCTTAATCAGCACAACTTGAACTGATTGTGTTACTCCAAATGTATTGTCAAAAGAAAATCGTGATGAAGAAAAATTCATAGCAAATCTTGTATGTCTTGATTTGGGTTAAGAAACACTCTGTGATAATAGACAGTAGTATTCATCATCATCAGCAGCCCATGGAAATAGATGGAGTGAGGCTATTATTAAGCCGATGCTATACAGATGTAGTATTCTTTGCTTTTTAAATATCTGCAATAGATCAATCTCTAAAATGGCTGCCAAGCATAGAAAATATCAAATCTCAGAGGATTCATTGGATGAGAGAGGTCTATGTAGAGTGGTATACTACAAACTAATAAAAAATTGAATGTGTGAATGGCTGTTCAGTTTGTTACCTCCAATCCCGTGATGTGAGCAATCATATGTGTTAGTAAAGAATAGCTGGCAATGTTGAAGGGTACACCCAATCCCATGTCAGCACTTCTTTGGTATAGAAGGCAGGAGAGTTTTCCACTTGCCACATAGAACTGAGCAAGGCAATGACATGGTGGAAGAGCCATCTGATTTAAATCTGATGGATTCCAGGCACACATCAATATTCTTCTGTCGGCTGGAGAATTTCTGAAAAGTCATATGGAAAAAAAAACGTATATTGCTAGGAAAATTGTTAAAAATTAATGACAGTTGCATACATACTGAATGTTTCTATTCATTAATGTTGAATATATTTTAGGTATATTGGTGGTCTAGTGGTGTCAGAGATGGCATGCGATCAAAAGGTCAGGTTCAATGCTGGTCCCATACAACAGAGTTATTTTTAATTTATGTATGTTCTATGTTGTAGATGCCAATTTACTAAATGGAAAAGGATAACTTCATGACAAAACCTACATACCCATATGGATGTGTAAATTCTGCCAACCTGCATTAGGCCAACGTGGTAAACAATGGCCTAAACTCCCTCTTCATCAGGGGAGGTCTGTGCTCCTGTAGTGGGGATGATGATATTTCTGTGTGTAAATTGATTTTTAGTCACTCACTTAATTTTATCTATAACATTTTGTAGTTGATCTACACCTTGTCCATTGTAATCTGTTTTGGCATCAACATATTTTGCTCCACTATGTCTCCATTGGAACCCATAAACAGGACCTAGATCACCTGTAAGTATATATAAGTATAATTAGTAAAAAATTTAAGTCAAGTAATATTTTAATATCATCATCATCACCATTAGCCTCTGGGACTCCACTGCTGGACATGGGCCTCCTTAAAAAGTAGAATTTGCTATAATTCACTTGGCAGGCATTTTAGAGATCACAGTAAATTTTGATTGAATAACAGGATAGCATTGCTGCCCATTAACTTGAGACATTGTTTAACTGGTTCTCAAGCACCCATGGTATGACATGTAGTGAGGCTATTATTATGCCAGTGTTTTATAGTTTGCACTTTTAATGCACAAGGTATATTCTAGTGTAGATTCTTAAAGGAAATAAATAGAAGTTGCCTACATACCTTCTTCTCTTTCAGTAAAACCCAAATTGTCAAGAAAACTTCTAGAACCATTTGCATCCCATATATGAACACCTTTTTCAGAAAGGACCTTCGAATCGACAGACCCCGAGATCATCCACAGTAGCTCTTCAATTACGCCTCTAGTAAATACTCGTTTAGTTGTGAGTAGGGGTAATGTATTATTTTTGAGGGAATACCTTTGCATAGCTCCAAATATAGACAGAGTGCCTACACCAGTCCTGTCAACCCTTTTGTTACCTGTAACAGTAAATAAGGTATTAAGGTAATAAACACAGATTTTAGAAAATGTAATTATTTCTTAATTAAAAAGCAAATACTTTCCGTTATCAATTATTTTTTGTACCAATTGAAGATATTGGTATTCATCGTGTTGATATTGGTTACCGTTTATATTAATCATTTCTAAACAGTTTTTCTAATTTGATGCACTAAAACTTTAACAGTTATTGATTTATACAGTTTTTAGATCAAAAATGTCTTAAGTTATCCCAGACAGAAGTTATTAATAATCTTGTGTGATATGGCGGGAAAATTGACATTAGAGATTAACGTTTTTTAAAATTATCACTTATAAAGGGAAGGCAAAGGGCTCGAAACTCATACAGTTTTGATGGAGTTATGTAAGTTTCACATGTTAATAAAATGCTTTACGTCTGTGGATGTAACGTAGTGTTAGTGTATATAAATATAAGGTTTTCATAATCCCTTACCTTATTAAACAGTTATCAATATCTCTGAGGAACTAACTAATAACAAGAAAAAATAAAAAAATATAACAATATTTCTATCCAAATTATCATGTTGCGTGTCTACAGTCGACATACCTGTATGCACGAAACATTTTCTTCTGTTTGTAATATGGAATAATGTCATAATTATTTATTTGATTATTATTATTATTACATTTTTTTTTTATTTTATAGTCGACGAGGTTGGTGTACGGTAAGCCTCGAATTCGTTTATGCTTTATGTTTATTGTATATGTTTAAACCTTTAAGCTAGAAACTTTTGTATTTTTTTATAAATAAACAAAATAAATAAATAAAGTACTTAAGTTTGTAATGAATAAATGTAGTGATTTATAACTGCAATATATGCAAAATTATTTTTGTTTGGCGCTACAGCTGGTTGTGATATCAAATATCTGTGATCCCATGGTGATCCCCATTTCTTCAAAAGTATTTATGAAGGCTTCCCACTATTTATAATTGGTCTGAGGCTTCCCATGTTATTTAGTTTTTATATATACTGTTAGTAAATCTTATACATTATAAAATTTACCACCTATGCGTTAAAAAGTTATCGTACTCTTTGACACTGATTGTTGCTCATAGCAACTATTACATGTTATTACATTCTTTGATAGTAACCTGTAAACTAAAAACGAAATTTTTATATAATCTTTTTTTATTATTATCAGCATAATATTAAAGCTTCATTTTTAAGGATTAATATTCTCTTTGGTACGTAATTTACTCATTTTTAAATCTTTACTTTTTCTTAGAAATATGTATATTCCAGTACCTACCTTCTTTTTGTAAGAGGTAACTGCATAGCTAGGTACAAAATATCGAACGTTATCATATATTACATCATCCTGTTTTAGATATTTCCTTAATTGAGTCTGTTTTTTTAGACTTATAATCTTTTCAAAGTCACGTAAGACTTATAACAGAATAACATTTCTTATACACACAGAATTAAAAGTTTCCATAGTAGATAGGTTTGTGTCTCAATGACACTGGTTATAGCAGGGAAAATAGAGATTTTCGGAAATGACGTCAGGTAATCAGTCATTTGAAAACGCCTCAGAGTGGACTTTGATTTAGGTCGACTAGTGGTAACCTATCATTGAGAAGCTATCCTTAGTATAATGTGCAAGTACCTTTATGACAGCTGTCGAATACCTACATCATATAGGTATGTATGTTTTTTTGATCAACGCTTACATTCTGCTACGGGTAACATTTATATTTTATTTTTTTGGTGATAAGCTAATTTAATTCTTTAGATTTCTAAAGAAATTACTTTCTTTCATATGAAGTGAAACAAGTAATTGTTTCATATCCCAATAGTTTGTTTGTTTGTTCGAGCTTCACGCAAAAAACCAGCGGGTAGAATTCGGTCACCATATTACAATTTTAAAAGTACTATTCCAACTTAAATACTGCGGTATGTTACATCAAATCGGTCCAGCAGAATTGAAGTTATAGCTTGATTCCTGTTTTAGTAGCTGCCGTTAAGGTACGAGCTCTCAAGTAAAACTGGTAATTAGACTTTTTTATATAAATCTAATGATTGTTTCGGTATTTCTTATGTAGCGGAAAACCGACATTCATGCGCACGGAGCCGCGTGCAAAAGCCTAACGTTATAAAATTGTATTTACGAATAAGCGAGGAACTGTTAAACATTAGATAACCATGTTTTAACTACACGCAAAAACTAGAGAACGGCTTCTGATAGGTTTTCCATTGATATTTTGCTTACTGTCTCAAATAGGTCAACGCTATAAATCCTTAATAGTATCAGGTGATAGGTGAGATGTAACAAAGGTTCATTACAGTGTTTTTGCGGCGAACGTATGAAGAATTTGCGAATGTAGTTTGTTCATAATAATATGTATTTAATTTCTACTTAGGTGTATGATCATACGAAAGATGCCTGAATTTGAAGCTCCCTGTGTTGATTTAGGCAGTGTGCCTGAAACCTCTAGTATAATTGCATCGCCGTCACCATCTGAAATTTCTAGCGCTAGTTCACCTGAACCTCCAAATGTACGGGTCACACCCTTGTTTAGGTAAGCAAGAACCTTTGTTGTCTTCGTTAGCTAGGTATACAGTGTTGACGAACTTTGATACATGCCTTAAAAAAACTTAGCAAAACACCATTTAAACATAATTCTTTGCTTAAAAGTAACTCTGTGTACTTATCTCTCAGGAGGACTGAGTATATCTGTTGTGCGATTGTGATTGTGAGGATGTATTATTTTTTGGAGCAGTGTTTTGTTTGTCCTTTTATCCACACTGGGCCTTATAGATGTAGCTACACCTATTACATCTGTGTCATTTGGTTACTAATGCAGTTCATAAGTACATACTAACATAATATGGAAACAGTTTATAAATTAAACGATTATTATTATTTATCTCTTTCGAGCACTTCTTGCGGTGAACCTCGAGGTACTCATGCGAATACGTGTAACTATACAATCTGCGCCTGCTCCCCGGAGCCTATTTCCTAAAACGTAATCAGTATGCTGAGAGGATAAGTATATTATTAGATTTTAATATGAAGTGAAGCTGAAATAGAAACCTAATTACCGTATTTTTTGTACCTCCTAATGCAAATACCAGCTAGGCCAGCGTTGTAAACTACGACGTAATCCACCTCCTGATTAGGGGAGGTCCATGCCCCTGTAGTGGGACGGATATTGTCTGGGGATGAATGCAATCATTTAAAATTCGTAGGATAGTTTTATAAATATAACCCAGTACTGCTTAGCGTGCCTGCCTAGTGTGTAGCTGTTGTGACACAAAATTATGAGCTAAACAAAAACGTAATTACGGCTACCCTAAACATTTTTTTAATAAGGCAATTGTTTCTAATTGCTGACAATAGACTGAGATTTCTAGGGTTCATATATTTTTGAGTTAAGTTAAGAGAGACTAAATTTAGTTAAGTTCTATTACCGCAGAATTAGCACCATTTTTCACTATTATCGCACTAGAATCGCTCTTGAATCGCACTCGATATAACTGACAACTCTCCTCGGCGCAGCATGTGGCGTATCTTATGTAGGCCTTCGAAATATCTCGAAGCACGTCCTAGAAGTTTTGCAAAACATTTGTATACTGTCTGAATGATTGATGTCAAACTATGTTTTAAAATAATTTAAATACGCAGCTTATGTGTATTTGGATGGCCTACCTACATACAGTCCGCGACAAAAGTATAGACCACCCCCCTAATTTTGTAATATCTAATATAAAACTACATT
>WUAW01037916.1:0-14775 GCA_017165845.1 Thaumetopoea pityocampa | reverse complement strand
TGTAGAAAAATAAAAACAAATTTTAAGCATAAACATTGTGTTTTATATTGATTATCATTACTTTTGGATGACCTCTCGTATTTAAAATTATTAGTTATTAGTATTTATAGTTAGATGTATACGAAAAAATCAATTAAATTTTTGTCATTGAACTTTAAGTGTTTATTGTTATATATAAGTAATATTTTCTTATCCTAACTTCGTAAATCCAGAATATACGTCGTGCAGCATTTGATGGTTTTGCTTATGAATAACGTAAATGTCTACCCTCCTGTGACAGCGTACGCAGCGGGAATACGAGACCGTTCGAATGGAAGTTAGCGACATATCCATCCTGTATGTTTTGTTAACAATTTATTATTTTGTTCTGAGAGAATTACTTCCATACGTTTCTTTGAACAAATATCTCTCTATAAGTTGTAAGTTGTCAACCCTCATTAGGTCAGCACAGTGGGCTAAACCCTCTCATACTGAGATGAGACTTGCGCGCTGCAGTGGAACAATGGATTGATGATGATGATTGATAATGATTGATAATGGTTGGTGATTAAGTTCTAAAAGTCAACCAATAACTCTTAATAAAATAGATATATAAAAAAATAAACTTAAAAACATAAACATACACTCACGCCGATATCCCATAAGGGTAGGCAGAGACCATAGTACATACTACATACATACATAGAGTCAAAAATAAAATTACTTTTAACAAATTATAAACTTTTTATTTTACTTAACTAGTACAATGCTACAATTTAAATTTTATAGATATGTTGAAATAAGTCTCTTATATGATATATGTAAAATTGTGTTTTTGTGGTAATGATGAATTTATTATTATTAAAAAATTTTTAATATTCTTTCAATTTAAACAATGGCTGCATATTATTAACACATTTATATATTTTCTTATTAAATATATCATACTTAGGGTCCTTCTTAAAAGAAAAAAAAAACAAGTAGATCAAATTGTCGCTGGTAACAAGACTCTGGAATGGATGCGGTTAGCCGAGATAATGCTCTGCGGTCACAAGATGATGGGCCGACATCAAACAAGATGGCGGTGGTCTGACGCCGTTATTAAGAGATTCATGTAGCAATTATTGTAGTTTGTTTTTAAATTACCGATGTAATTATGTGAAATTGAAAATTGTATTCGCGCAAAAATGCAGTGCAATTATTAGTTTATGTTGTACAATTATACGTCTCGTGCCAACGTACATTATTTGTCCTTTAAATGTGGGTACTTTAATCTACTCTCAAATACCGCCAAATATGTGTAAAAATGTATTATGTATCTGCGTGTATTATCACAATCAGCCCGTACAAGTCCACTGCTGGACATGAGCTTCCTATTTAAAAAGGAGGGATTTTGATTAAATAACAGGATGACACTGCTGCTCGTTATCCTGGTACATTTGTGTACTGTACATACACAGCAATATGTGTGTGTATATATTATAGAATAATGACGTAAATGCAAAAAAGTAAAAATTTTATTAAACGATATGAAAATGGGTATAATCCAATTTTAAACTGAAACGTTTCTTCTGATAAATTGTTATGTTATTAGGCCATTATTCTATTGGATGAGCGATATATAAATAGGAGTATTGTGATGTATAGATTAATAAATTCGAGTGGCGAGCGGTGCCCAAACACAAGCCATTACCTCGACAGACGTCGTGACGAATAGACGTGCGCCAGTACCGTTACACGACTTACATTCTTTGTTTTATTCACCATCTTTGTACCTTTAATCACTTATCTGTGTGATCAACAACTAAAAACGTGACAATTATAATATTGTATTATGTAAGTTTGATTTTATATTATTAGTACACGCCCATCAGATGCTAATAGTAAAAATTTCTCTCAATCCAGTAGTCTTGAATTGATCACTTTTAGTGAAAAGGCCGCCCATTATACCACGGTTGTATTTTTTTTTTATTCTTTATTTTTTAATCTATACATGAATATGACTGATATCGATAATCCCGACTGACTGACTCATTCATCAACGCAGAACCTATACCGCTGGGGCTATGAACTTTAAATTTTAGCAGTACTTAAATGCCTTTCATGTTGCATCCACCAAGAAAGGATTTTTGAAAATTTTAATTTTAACCCTAAGGAGGTAAGATATGGGATGAATAGTTGTATAGAAGTCCGACATTTTCAAGGTACGAAGCACGAAATGTCATATACATATTTCATTAGTTAATTAATTTAATTTCATATTATTATAATTAATAAAATAATTAATTAATTAATCATTATTATAATTAATTAATTAGTTAATATTATTATTTCATATTATTAAATATATTTAATTTCATATTTCATTTATATTGGTCAGAAATAAATGTACCCATACATATATCGGCGTTTCTTTAATTTTTTTATCCCTAAGATGGTGAATTAACTTAGTAATTTTTGCCCCAAAAGGAAACATCACAAAGAGGTACTATGCTAATTGAAATAAAAAGATTTAAAAAACGAACCACGCGAATGAAGCTGCGTGCAACAGCTAGTATTTTAATAAGGTGTAATCTACCTACCATGCGACTCCGTCGCCGCTGATAACCATACCTGTCCGCTATAACAGGCATATTCAATTAATTCCTCAGCAACTGGGAATGTTTACTTGCTTTTTAGAAAACAGAAAATGAATGAGAATCATAGTGCATTTGATGATTGATTGGTTTAGTGGCAGTGACACCGCATTCTGTGCCAATTGGTCCCGAGTTCGAATCCTGGTAGGGGCAAACTGTGTGATGAGCACGAATGTTTGTTTCCGAATCGTGGATGTTCTATATTTGTATTAGTATCTATCTGTTTAAGTAAACACATCGTTGTCTAGTACCCAAGGCACAGGGAATCCTAATTTGGGACTAGATCAATATGTATAAAAAACTACGTACATACACTCATGCCGATATTCCATAAGGTTAGGTAGAGATCACTTCTTTACACCTGCTACGATCCTTTAACAAAGTGGCTATCCGCAGCCAACATTTCGCTTCCGTGGGCATCGAGACGCGTCGGGTGACGAATCACGACGCCGCCATTTTATAACGTTCAAAAGTGTTAAAGATTCTCATTGCGTTTCCACGGCTTAGTGGAGAGGAAAGGAAAGAGGATGTGTTAGGAAAGGTGTATTAAGCAAGAAATATGGAATTTAGGAAAAGGACTATATGATATAGGATACTACTATCTCGGAAGAACTAAGAAGAGACAGTAGTAGCTCGGGGGGCCGGGGTCGCTTACCCGCATACCTTAGTATATTTACCGGACAAGCTAAAAGACTAAGTACTCCCTGACCTAAAAAAATTTGTCCACAATATAATACTGATATCCAATGCAGTCTTTATCGACCCTTAGGGTTCGAAATTGACCTGCAAAGGGTCTATGTCAACTGTCAAAAACGCATTTGAAGTTGATAAATTTGCAAAATATTAATATTAGTTGGGCAGTGGGTTTACCGAAAACCAGAAAACATGGCAAGTGGTCTACCTCTAAGACTGTATTTCGAATAGGAATTCTTTAAATTTTAAAAAGTTCCATTGGAGCTCATTCCAGATTCAAACCCCAACATTCGGACGAGAATGTGAGACACAAATTATATAAACCAAAATTTATTTATTACTAACCTTTGCCCGCAGCTCCGCCCGCGTGAATGTCGGTTTTCCGTAACATGGGAAATCCCGACATAACCATAGATTTATAAAAAAAACCATTATCCATTTTTACTTGACCTCTCGTACCTTAGCGGCGGCTACTAAAACAGGGATCAAGCTGTATCTTCAATTCTAATGGACCGATTTTGATGAAACATACCGCATTACTTAAGTCGGAATAGTACCTTTAAGACTGTACCAGTTTAATAAAATCTACCTGCTGGTTTTCGCGTGAAGCCCGAACAAACAAATAAACAAACATCGAAGGATTCGGTTTCAGAAGCCCTTAATTAGTCGATCTGAGTAGTTTGTTTTTAAATATCTTTGATTTTTGAAAAGTTGATATTTAACAATTTTATTATAGTATAGAATAAAATGAAAAATGTATTCGCAATTAATTCTACGTTCAATAGCAACCATTTACTGGGAATTAAAGTTCAGTAACATAACTACTAGTTGACATTAAAACAAATAGGCCGTCGGCTAAATTGCCTTATAAATGCCGTGGATAAAGAATTTTACAACAATTATAATTTTCTATATTTCTATAAAGTAAAACTGGTATTAATTATTACTGTCATGTTATCCATCTACCTACTATTATGAAATTATGAAATTGTTAAATGTCAAATTTTCAAAATCAAAGATACTTAAAAAAAACCGCATCAGATCGACTAATTAGGGGCTTCTGAAATCAAATACGTCGATGTTTGTTTGTTTGTTTATTAGTTTGTTCGAACTTCGAGCAAATACCAGCGGGTAGATTTTGATAAAACTACTACAATCTTAAAGGTACTATTCCAACTTAAATACTGCATGTTTCATCAAAATCGATTCAGTAGAATTGAATACAGCTTGATCCCCGGTTTCGTAGCCACTGTTAAGCTACAAGAGCTCAATTAAAAGTGGTTCGTGGGCTTTTTATATAAATCTATGATTGTTTCGGTATTTCCCATATAGCAGAAAACCGATATTCAAGCAGAGTTACGGGCAAAAGCTAGTTATGAAAATAATTATAGTATTTTACGATGTCAAATTGCTATTACTTACTGATAATGTCACTGCGACTGAATGACTTAGTGGCAGTAACCATAAGTATTTGTGGGTTAGTGAGTCCTGGGTTTGAATACTGGTAGTAGCAGACTTTGTATGATAAGCATAATCCCGAGTCATGGATGTTTATCTAGATATGTATTAGAATTTATCTATATAAGTATACAAATTGTTACCTAGACCCTGAATATAAACCTTATAAACCTTAATTATAAATCTGTGAAAAAATTTCCTTTCTAAAAAATAATCAAACTTTTTTGTGTTTAAGCGGAAAATTAGTGAATACGTGATATTTTAGGAGTAATCAACCCGTTTATCGTTGTCCTTTTTGCACAATATATGGATGACATAAGAAAGCCGCGACAGCAATACATTTTATCAAACACCTATTCAACAATTTTTTTTTCTCTTTTTTCTCTTAATGCATATTTCAACGTTTATAATTTTATTGATAGTGTAAATTTGAATATAATTTTATTATTAAATATAATTTTATTGGGCAAAATAAGCAACTTTTTTTATTATTCAATTTCAATTTACATTCACAAATATATAGGTATTAATGGGGTTTGTATCGTGTGAAAAATATCGTTTTATCTCATTACGTACATGTTTGTAAATGGTCGAACGTAACATAAAAAATAAATAAACTGTATAGAATGTAACATAAAACTTTATGTTACATTCTAAATCGTTTTAATATTAACATTACCCTTTGTCGTCACTTTACGATAGAATTTTTCATAGAATCCATTCTGTATGATGTAATTGTTTCCAAGAAATTAACTTACATAATTTATATACATTATACATTTCTCTCCATATAAATGCGTAGTATATTCGTATCAACAAGCACTTCGAATACTATAAAATTTTAACTGTTCTGTGATGTAAGAATGCTTTCATAAACGCATGGAGATTTTATTAACTTCACTTGTAAGTGAAAAGTAACTTGAGGCATAAATAAAAACCTCTGACGAAAAGTTTTAACGGTGTTTTTAAAAGCGCCATGTTATGCATATTTAATATATAAAATGATGGCAAATAAAAAATTTTACAAAAAATTTTTTTGAATATATATTGTGCCGACACACATTGTATGTAATTTGATTCGTTGTCACAGTAGTCGCCACTCTCCTCTCCCCCCCTCTCGCCATCCGTACAGTCAGGATACAATACGGTAGCTACCATGGAGTCAAGATATCTCATTTCACCATGAAGACCATAACCCTCAAAAATTCCCTAAAATATCATAGATGCGATGGGGGGACAGACCTTATATGCTGGACCGCATTATGTATACAATAAAATAGCATAAGTACTGTGAGAACCAGTTAAGGGATGTACCACGATTGAGCAGCAACGTTTTCCTGTTATTAAATAAAAATCTACTGCGAACTCGAAGACTTGACCAAGCGTGGAGATTATGGCAAATGTCCCCTTTTACGGAGGAGGCCTATGTCCAGCAATGGACCTTCGCGGGATAATGATGATGACCAACAGGCCATCATCGGCTGTTGGATACTCTCTTCCTCTCTCCTCAGTCACCTTTAGACGCTGTTTTTGAGGGTATGTTTGTTTTTTTATGTACTGTTTCGGATGCAGGTTCGTGTAATTTCAGTCAAACAAACTGGTATCTGTAAAATATTTATTACCATAAACCTCATTCATGTCTTCCCGTAGATGCTGTGAGAACCAGCTAATGGATGCGCCAGGATAACTGGCAGCAGCATTATCCTGTAATTCTATTACAATCCACTGCAATCTTCAAAACGCCTGCCCAGCGTAGAGATTATGGCAAATCCCCGTCTTTTAGGAGGAGGCCCTGTCCAGCAGTTAACTTTTATAGGCTGGTGAAGAAGGAAAAGAAGAAACCAAATTATATGATACGGTGGATTATACAGAAGAGTGAGGAATATGAGCCGCCTCTATGTTCAACGCGACTCTCGGAACCAATCTACCCTAGCTACATCATCATCATCAGTCCTTAGAAATTTACAAGCTAGACAAGGGCCTCCTCCTTTAAAAGGAGGGATTTGCCATAAAATCCACGTTTGGCCAGCGTCTTAGAAATTATAGTAGATTTAGATTGAATAATAGGATAACACTACGGCCCGTTATCTATTATCTCGCTATTCCTTAGCTGTCTATCTCACAGCATCTACGAGAGGAAATCGAGTGACAGTTTTATTATGCCGGTGCAATAAAGTAATTATTATATATATAATAGTGCTTATCTATTTTTTATTTTAAATAATATCAAATGATAAAATATACATCACATTCCTTCAACATCAATTCTCAAATTGTATACTAGCTTTTAACCACGATTTCGGTCGCGTTGAAGTCAAATGACCATATAAAACTATTTGTTCTATACCTCGGGAGCAGTTTTATTTTCGGAATAAAAGATACCCCTAACAATCTGTGTACAAAATTTTACGATGATCAGTCGTGTAGTTTAGGTATGAAAGCGTAACAAACGAACAACACATTCGCATTTATAATATTTGTTAGGATTTAATAAATTTCTAACAAACGTAGCAATTATTTTAACAAAAAAAAAATATGTGTAACACAAGCAAATCCTGTTTAATTCCCTTTTTTGTTTCTCACGCGATTTTGAATTCTTCATCGCAATGTGCTGTACAGGCAACGTCTTTATTTCTTGTAATTTTTTTTTTTGTTGCGTGTATAATGTAAATAGTTGATGCAGGCTGCGCCGGCGCTGCCAGGTGCAATTGCCTGCAATTTGTGTCAGAGATGTGGACTCGCCCGCAATTACAGTGTCTCAACAGAGAGAAATTGATTTTTCAGTATTTGTTTTAAGGTGGTCCGTGATTATCGTAAAAATTTGTATTTTGGGATATACCAATTAATAATATACACGCCAATGATTGAAAACAAAAGGTCTTCAAGCAATGTGTCGTCATGATCATACCAGCCCACAGACGTTCACTGCTGAACATAGACGTCTTCTAATGATCGCCGCACCCGGCGCCTGCATCCACCGATTGCCTTTATCTAGGTCATCGGTCCAACTGGTTGGAGGTCTACCTGCAAAAAGCTTTCCAGTTGGAGGTCGCCGCTCCAGCACATAAGGACCCAAACAGCCATCGGTTCTGCGAGCTATGAGCCTCGTCCACCCCCAGTTCAACTTTACAAGCCTTCGAGCTACGTCTGCAGTCTAGTAGTCGGCAAAGTAATGTGTACTATAGTAATGCTCTGGACACTTACACACACATTGATTTAGTCCCAAACTTACGTATCTTAGGTACTGCACAACAATATACAAATTTATATAAATAAATACTAATACATATATAAATACAAAGTTTGCCCCTACCAGGATACGAACCTGGAACTCATCAACATAGAAAGCAGACCCTGCTTTCATCGAACACTCATCACACATCGAACAGTCGCGACAATATGCCCAAGTGTAGCCATTAATATGAAGCTGATCCTAAAATTTATAGTCACGTAGCGGGCAATGGAGCAACCTGTATTTATAGTTCCTCTGATAGATATAATCCTTCATAATAGAATACGCCTCGCAGGTATGGAACCCTAATCATAATGTTTACATTGAACGAATTGAGAAAGTTCAAAAGAAATTCTTAAGGTATCTGCAATTTCGTTCAAACAGTTATAGTAATAACTACTATAATCATTGTAAAAAAATATATTTTACCCTTACACGAGAGACGTCGAATAGTAGATCTTGCGTATATATTTAATATTTTAAATGGAGTAGTCGACTGTTCTGAACTGCTAGCAGAATTGGGCCGCGCACTAATACCAGTCGTTTTAGAAAACCTTGTTGCATGTTCCATTACCAAACACTGTCTACCCACAAATTCCTTTCTAATTAAAGCAAGCAGAGATTTTAATAGTGTTGTCATGTCACTAAGTTAGATCTATTTACTACTAGTGTTCCTAGACTTAAGATGTTGTGTTTAAAACTCTTACAATGAGTTTTCATCTTAAACTATTTTTTTGTTGGTTTTATAACAGCCTACCATGTGTTATTTTTTTGTAATTATCTTCTTTTTACCGGTTTTAATTAACTGTTTAAGTACGTATTTATTATATGAGAACTTTTAAATGGTCTTATTTTTTATTATGTTTATTATTATTATAATTTATTGTATCAACTGTAAGTTTTCAAAATTGTCAAAATAAAATAAAAAAATAAAATAAGGATATCTGTAAGACAACCGGATTCACCAACTAGAAGAGGTGTTGTATTGTAGAACTGATCTCCGATGGAATAGGCTAGTGATGACCGCACATTGGGGAAGGTGGTGTTATCCAACCATATATTAATGTGGGCTTAGAACAATAACACCTAGAAGGATAGTCAACAACATTAGACGAACGCTACAGTGTGTCAATTTCAAATTTTATGTGTTCGTGAGCCGAGTGTATTTACGCTCCTCGCACGCACACATACATGAAGTTCAGTGATACCACCGCTACGGTGTTACCCGACAAATATGGGTAAATTTATTTACCCATATGTATTTTAATCAAATTAAAATAAACTATTTTGCGCGTAATTTATAATAATAATTGGATGATTGATTGATTGAAAATATGTTATGACATGCACCTGTTATGACATACGCAAGTTGATTGAACACTGGTTTATTTTGGAACTATCTTTTATATATTACAGTAATTTAATATACTACAGTATAGTTATTAAATAACACTTAATATATTTATTTTTTTTTATTAGGGAAACCAACCATTAAATACAAAAATTAAATTAGTACACATTATACAAATGGTTAGTGACTTAGAGGTATCCACGAATTTTGTTACTAAATATAATAAATACATTACAGTTATTAAATATACTACAGTACATAATGAGAAGGGGTGACTTTAATAAGGGTAATAAGTATGAATGTGGATGAAATAAAAGACGTAAAACCGAAATAAGATGGATTGTTTTTATAAAAGAGAATTAAAATAAAAATGTTGTGCATGTATAAATGACGACAAATATGGAAAAGTGGCGAGAGTAGATATATTTCACCGACCCCAAATAAATTGGGAACATTGAAATAGCACCTTTATGCAATTTTCACAAACCGCCTTTAGTGGTATACTTTTCTTTGTTATCAAAATATGTAGAATATATTTTAATTTGGCTTCCAATGTTTTTCTTTGCGATAAAGTCTTATATTTACTACCCATTGAGCAGAAATAGTCGGATCAATAGGAAATCTAAAATTTAATTCAATTTTAGCCTTAAATAAATTATTATAATGTCATAAAATTATCATCATCATTAAGTCTAAATGACCCACAGCTAGGTATAGTACTCCATTTATTTATGCCACTTTCCCACGTCTCTCGCCGAGGTTTCTTACCCTTCTATAATAGTCGACAAAATGTTAGCCGACAATGCAATGCCAACTTTACTGTCCGCAATTGACGAAGAAATACATACATAAAAAATACAGTTGAACATAGAACCTTCTTCTTTTTAAAGTCGGTTAAAAATTGAATATGAAGTGACAGTCACGATCGCCATCAGAAAATATTGAAATGACATCTTTTAGTTAGGCCATTATATAAACTTTAAATGCGATTATGTAAACAAATAAATGTTTCTTTTTTCAATTTGCTAATTTAAAAATGCACATGAGAATAAACACACAATTCTTTTAATAAAAATAATATGAATGAGGAAACGGCAAAACTATCATCACTTATTAAATTTTGTTTGATATTCATTTCTCGTTGCAAATTGTTTATTAGAGTTAATATTTTTTCTTGACTTTCATCCTCATTCGGGAACGCAATAACGTACCACTAAAACAATCGGGGCACTGAAAAAATAAAACAATACAACTTCTATGATAATTAAAAATCAAAAGAACCGGGTAAAATATTTCTTCCATACCTAGCAACACTTGCTTCATCATGGAGGCCGTTTTGTTTAAAATTATTTTTTATACTTTGATGAAGTTTAACAATGAAAATACATATTGCCAAATACCTCTTACGTGTGAAATATGATCTTCGAATCTTTATGGTGATGATGTGATGCATTGTGACACCCGTTCCTAGCACAGTAAGTCATAGTTTAGTTAAATGACAAGAGCTCTTTACGAGGATACTTTGTCGTAAGGAATGACAGGCCGCGAGATGTACCGAGCCTTTAAAGGCTTGCTTGAAATTGCTTCACTCATCTTGGGCGGACTCGCGTTCTAAGCGTAATAATTCTATGAATGTGGGAGGAACCAAAATATTTTTTTTGTTAAATTTATTCGTTCGGATACGAGTAGACGGTACTTTTGCAACGGCACCGCCCTACTCGGATCCGAGTGATAGGCAGTGAATGTGTTAATATACTGTGTGGCGCCGGCATAGTAATAGCGTCACTTCAGAACTCCCGTGGATGGTGGAAGAACCAGTTAAGGGATGTACCAGGATAACGGGCAATAGAAATATAAAATCTACTGCGATCTCCAAGATGCCGGCCAAGCGTGAAGATTGAGCCAAGTCCCTCTGTTTTGAGGAGGAGGTCCATTCCCACCAGTGAACTCCCATCGACTGATAACTTATCATCAGTCCATGCTCATCAGCAACATCAGCTGATGATACGTTAATATCTAAACTCATTCATAACTGTAACACGAAACCAAAACATGGTCTCATTTGGTATCGAACGTTTGAAAGCCATGGGTTTCATTCGTTTATTCAAGCTCCTCAGTATTTTTAAAGCCCCAAGTGCGTTTTGGAAAGAGTTTTATCCAAAGACATTATACATAAGGCACATATAATTGGGTATGCCCTTCAGACGCTAGCCCGACAGATGGTATGTACAAATTAAATTAACAAGGGTACGCGAAACGTTAGGCCATGGCTTGGGATCCAAATCAGTCGTACTTTTAATATCTTTTATAAAGACAGAATGATTTTATTTTCAGTATGTATATGTATGGTAATTTTTCGTATGTATTGGTCCCGGGTTTGAATCCTGGTAGGAACAAACTTTATGCGATGAGCACGAATTTTCGAGAAAACGAAGATCAATGTGTTTGAAAAAGGTGCCCACAAATCAAGATAAAAAAAATGTATTTACGTTTCATAGATAAAACTTAAAAAATATCGAAGTTCAAAATATCTCAAATAATCAAATATCAATATTAAAACATGCGTATGAGACTAGCAAATTTTTTAACTGTGTCCACAAGAAAGGCATGATGGTAGAAAAGGTAAATGGTAGATATAATATTAGTTTCTTATATACCTATGAAACTGCTTATTCTTAATACTGGCAACTTTAAACTCTAGTATCTGTTGTATTCCAAATTCAAATTTATTTTAATGCAAATGAAGTTCTGCTCAGAAATTATCTATAATATTTGGGACATTTGATTTTACTGTGACATCGTTGTATTCATGACTATGGAAAAGTTAAAATATCGCGCTATATTTAAATACGAGTTCCATCGTAGCATTAATGCTGGAGATTCAAAAAAAGATGCTCAAAGAATTGATTCTTCATTGATCCCAAATGCATCATTGATGATGCATTTGGGCTAGTCACTGCCAATGAATGCATAGTGTATTTTAATTTAATTTTTTTCGTTCTGGTAATTTTAATCTAAAGCACAAGTCTCTTGAACGACCGATAACGCCAGTCAGTAATGGAAACTGAAAACTGTAGTGGGAGGGGTTCCTTCACAAGCTAGTCCTAATCACTTCATACTTATAAACTAGTTTCAATCACATCACACTAATATTATAAACGCAAAAGTTTGTGAGCGAGTACTACTTTACGCATAAATTGTAGAACAGATTTATATAAAATTTGAAACAGCATACCATATGCTGGATTAAGACATGAGATAATTTTTATGCCAGCAATGCATTCCCATGGGACAACAGTTCAACCTAAATATTATTTTTAATATCATATAATTTCAACACAATAATCTAATAATATTGTGAACGCACTTTTTTACACATTGATCTAATCGCAAATTAGGTTTCCTTGTACTATAAGTATTAGACAACGATATACTTACTTATAAAGAGAAATACTTATAGATAAATATCCATGACACAGATGCAAATATCGTACTAATCACACAAAGTTTGTCTCTACCAGGATTCAACCCTGGGACCAATTGGTACCGAAAGTAGAATTATTGTTACTGAACCATTCAATCGTCGAATCACTTAATAATAACTTTAATATAACAGAGGTAGTTAAGCTAATATTTTGATGCAAATCATCATCATCATCATCATCATCCCCAGTCCATATCGTCTCCATCACAGGGGCACGGACCTCCCTGATCAGGAGGGGATCAGGCCGTAGTAGTATTTCACACACCCATGCGAGCATGCAGGTTTCCTCACGAAGTTTTCCTTCTCGGTTAAGTACATTAGTGTCTACGATGTAGACCGTACATGAATTACAAATAATAACTCAGTGCTACGGGACTGGGATTCGAACCCACAACCCATCGATCGTAAGCCGTGTCTAAAACCACTACTCCACCAATGCACAAATTTGATGAAATTTGATGCAAATCGCTGGTGAGGATCGCTGGGTCTCGCTGGATGCAGGTGGCTATGGACCGGTCGCGCTGGAATTCGATTGGAGAGGCCTATGTTCAGCAGTGGACAGCTATGAGCTGAAATGATGATGATGATGCAAATAGCCATTAAAATTTATCACTTTTCAACATGACTGTACCCGCTGAATAAAACAACCGCTGCTATTATTCGTGTACAATAAAATACATAATTGTATCTGACCGGTATTTATTTTATTAATACATCGCATGTTTGAGTGCAGTACAACGCAATAACGGTATAAAAGATCATTAAAATTACAGCTGGCGGTAACAATGTTTATTTAAGGCGTTACAAAGTGTGGTTTGTCGTGTGTGGCCAAGTATTGCCAACTTTGAATCAAACATTCCCATTTTAGCTAATTGTTTTTGTTCAACTCGACACTGTAATATTTCATTGTTTTTCTTTCTACATACTGTATTTTGTTTTTGGCTATAAATAATTTAGTTTGTTTATAAAACAATTCAATGCGTCGTGTACAAAATACGTTAACTAAAAGTGAATAACAAAATAATGGTTTGATTTTTAAAAATTGTTTTGTTCAACTTCGGGCTGTACATTTGATTGTATTTCACGCAGTCTGTGTAAATACTTGGGCATAATTGATATAAATTTGAATTTTAATACGCTTTGATGTTTAGAGTTACAGTGAAAATTTAAAAACAAAATTTAACTCTAAGGCGAAATGCACAGATTCATAGAAAACAAGAATATACGACAAACTTTTCAGAAGGAATATGAAGTGTTTTATGTGTAACGCACACTGAAAGTTTTTTATAAGATGTCATGGCACTATGATCTTTTCGAACGCACTCATCGCATCTTCAGGGCACATAAAGCGAATACCTCGAAGTTTATCTTTGGTTCTTGAGAATAAATGAAAGTCGCAAGGCGCCAGGTCAGGACTATATGTCGGATAACTCATTATCTCGACACCTGCCATATACATATATTCAATTATTCGTTTTGTGGAATGTGCTGAAGCGTTATCGTGGTGAAGGAGAATCCTGCTTCGAGAGCGCTGCTGTCGAGCATTTTCCAAGACAGCAGGTAAACAACAATTAACATACTAGTATGCAGTAACTTTCCTTCCATCTTCCCGCACAACTGTCGCGAGGTAACCTTTCCGACCAAAGAACGAGGCAATCATGTTTTTCCTTGACTTCTTCCTTTCTTTACCTTAGTTGGACGATCCTCAAAAGGAAACACCCACTGAGCAGAATGTCTTTTGGTTTCCGATTCTCAGCAATATATCCAGCTTTCATCACCTGTGACGATGTCAAATACAGCATTCGAGTCACCTTCGTTGAACTTTTCTAACATTTCGCGATACCATACGCGATATTTCACGAAGGCGTTTCTGGTCAAAGTCAAAGTCAAAATTTTTTTATTCATGTAAACCCAACAGGTACTTATGAATAGTCAAGAATCT
>WUAW01037914.1:3266-18865 GCA_017165845.1 Thaumetopoea pityocampa | reverse complement strand
GCGCATGCGTTTTGAACACGCTGTATGAGTTTATCAGTCCTACCCAATAGGCAAGCGCTGTAAACGGTATTTATTAGATCTTTCACCCATCTCTGCTTAGCGAGAGATTCTGAAGGTGTTGATCGAAGCTTTTCGCTATCAGACTCTTAACTACTATCGGAATAATGATAATTGATTCCATATTCCACATGGTGGTAACCTCTAAGGCAAGGTCCAAATATTTTGTTTTTTTTTCAGCCTTGACGAAGTTCAGATCATGCGGAATAGCAATACCAACCAGTATTACACGACGCACTGATCGATCTATTATCACAATATCAGGCTTATTCGCCAGAATCGTCCTATCTGTGGTAATATATTGATATGGTCATTTTCGAGAACTTGAAGAAATTGGTACTGATAGTACCGTCCTTCAGACTTCACAAGGTCATATTTAAGAGCAATCTAATATTTATTTTATTATCATAATTATAACCTCTAAAATAGTTTAAACCCAGTACAAAGTTAGAATTCCTCTCATTACCGTATAAAGTTAGATCTCCTTTTAGGATGGCTTAACACTATGCTGGCTATTTCAAATTTTGTTAGATGTTCTCAGACAGGTTTCTCAGGTGAAATTCCAAGAAAATTCTGTGCAGTAGTGTTATACGAAACACATATTATAAAGTGCCGTATATGCTGTACTCTAAAGATGCATTAGTTTGACAAAATATTTATATGTACATGTACGTATATAATTACTTGTCCTGACTGAATGACTAATTCATCAACCTAAGAGCTTAAACCGCTGGGGCCAAAAACTTAAAGCTCAGTAAAATAAGGGATGAACGGTTGGTTGGAAATCCATAATTTTCAAAATAAGAACATGAAATTTAATATACCTTCTCGAAATTCTAGTTAGAAATTTAGAACACATTTACAAATTTAGTACACGTGTATTGACGTTTTTCAGAATTAGAATTAGCTTAGTAATTTTAATACCAAAAGGGAACACCGCAAACGTCGTTTACAAAGAGGTACTATGGTAATTAAGAACTAAAGATTAAAAAAACTAAACATGCGAGCGAAGCCTCGGGTAACGCTAGTTTATTAAATAAACTTCTTACACAATCTGTAAAAACGGACTTAATTCCTGAGGAATACCCTGCCAGTCCACCTGTTAGTCCTGTTATCCAGTCTCCTGGATAGTGTTGATATAATAAAGTAGATATTAAGAGAAAGATAAATATGAATATACCGAAGAACTACCGTGAGAATAAAATTTACATTCTAATGCATATATAAAGATATCTGTGTAATACATAATATAGTAAAACATAAAATAGGCAACACATTCGATGATTCCATTACTGATGAACATTATGATGATTCCGCCAATTCTTTAAAAAGAAGTTCTCGAACTTCTGCTTTTAAAAGTTTCACGGGTCGTGCATATCCTCACATCGACGGGGAGCGCATTCCAAAGACTGATTGAACTAAGAAAGAAAAGTTAACGAAACCAAAGCTATGCGAAAGACACCGAAGAAGTAATTTTTGGTAGAACGAAAGTTTCTATCGTGATTCGAATGTACTCAAGAAGAGATATTAAATTAAAGGGAGCATTAGGAGACATCAATAAAGGATAAAGCATAAGAGTAATAAATATCTATAAACAATATGAAAAAAATTACCACATCGGGGCGTTGTATGAAATTTTTAAGGTTCACTTGCGCGAATTCGCCCAAATAGAACATATTGCGCGGCGTAGTGGTGAAATTTCATCTTCATAAGAACGCTAACGCTTTCGTTGTTTAAAACTTTTAATGAAGATAAAAGCCCAAAAAATACGCCCTATACTTCTGAAATTACGATTGTTCAAAAAACAGACCATCACAATATTTAAATATCGTACGAAAGTTAATAATGTCGAATAGATATTTGAGTTATATTAAAAGTTTCAAAGTACAATCTATATTATTTGTCTTTTCGTATGATGTAATAATTATAATATGATTACTTTCTCGAGTTGAGTGAAATCATTTCACCAAAGTCAAGATGTCAGGAGTTTCATTTTGTATTTACTCTCGTCTCGAGTTTGGCCCTCTTAATTTGCGAATGTCTCAGAATTTAATTATAACGAAGAAAATAATTAAATGTTGAAAAGAAAATTAGGTGAAGCGTCGCGTTGGTCTCACATAAGATTTAGTGATATTTATTACAATATTTAATCTGGCTCTTACAGATCCGTTCATGTGGAATTATTCACTAAGTCGGAAAACTTTACGTATTCACGCACAACAACTTACCAAAGCTTCCTCGCAATTAAATGAATTGTATAGCAATATATACGGACAAAGAGAAACGTTCAACCCACGGTTTCATTTGCGTAATTTAATATTATCAATATTATTGTCATCGACCCGTACACTGTCCCATTGCAGGGCACAGGTCTTCTCTCAGAATGAAAAAGATTAGCCCGCAGTCCAGTTAGAGACGGTCCGAAAACTTATAAAATTATTGAATATTTTCGTCGATAAAAGTTGGTACAGCCTCGATCAGAATGGAACAGCCCGGGAGGCGAAGCGAATCTTTTTTGATATTTTTTATATTAAGAGCAGTACTTTTGAATTTTATTATGGTCGAATGATCTACTACAGAATGGGTGGAAAACTATTCACACTTAAAAAAATTACAGTTGATTGACGATAGTTCAGCTTGTAAATAATCAAATTCCTTGTATACTATCTCTATCTTATCGTTAAGGTATCACACGTTAAATTTTAAATCTATTATTATCTGATAGGATATCAAAACTGAATGATGATGTGGTTTTCTAAAATTCTGATAGGTAGGTGTGATGAAAGTAAGCTATTGGAAAGGGAGTGTTATGGTTTATGAATTCTACATATAGACAGTCACGCCTTTTTCCTTGGTTCTGCGGCGGGAAATCAAACACAAGTATCCCGCTTGATGGGCGTGGACACCACTATACCAAAAACTTGGGGTATGCAGAGACCACTTCTTTTCACTCACTACAATCAGTAAAGTAGATATCCGTGGCTCACATTGGCCCCCGTGGGAAAAGAGATGTGTCAGGTGGTAAAACACAACGCCACCATTTTATAAGGTTCACAAGTGTTAAAGTTCCTCATTGCGTTCCCACAGAAAGAGGATGAGGTAGGAAAGGTGTCTTGAGCAAGGAATATGGAATTTGGGAAAAGACTATAGAATATCGGAAACATATATACATATGTATTTAGACTCATAGTTCCCAAAGTGGTCCAGGTGGACCCCCAGGGGTCCACGGGAGACTCGATGGGGGGTCTGGCTTTGCCCCAACAGATATACTTTTTACGCGACTTGGATAATATTTTGCATGTCAAAATTGGAATTCCGAAGTACCACTGAAGAAAATCTCTAAAGTGTTCGACGCTTGGTGACTTGCAATTGGCTTTTATAGTAGAGACATTAACCGATCGCGTTTGAACAACAGTAATCTGTAAACAGTTTACGTAAGTGTTATTATTGTATGAATAAATCTTCTCTTTTAAAACCGCGTTATTTTCGTAATTATTTATTTATTTTATTATCTACGATATTTTATTTTCTGTCCGTGCTTATCATGGACATTGGTGCTCTCGCTATAAATGTTTGCTATCTCATTTTGGCGTTTGATATTAGAAAAAGTTAGGAAGAGACTAAATTTAGATAAGTTCTGTTACCACAGAATCAGCATCATTGCGCCTGAACTTATTGTAGAGCTACGATTTTATTTGACGTTCAAATAAGTTGTAGAGTATATGCTAGTCAGAGGGGTTTTGTTGATCGATTGACAATCCTATTGCCCCGACTTTATTAGACTTCCTCCTACCCGCGACATTTCCTATAAGAATAATAATAATAATATTCTAGACAACTTCACGCACATTGATCTCCAAATTAGGATTCCCTATGTCCTGAGTACCAAACAACTATATACATACTATATAGATAAATGCATTATTTAAATAGATGAATACGTCCATGACCCTGATACAAACAGTTGTGCTCATCACTTAAAGTTCGTCCCTACCACGATTCAAATCCGGGACTTATTGGCACAGAAACGAGGGTCGTTACCACCACTGTTCCAATCAGTTTTCTATTTAATCCGAGAATAGTTGTTAGAGAGCAACCGAGAGCCGCAATTTGACGCGCATTCCAAAACACACACGAAATCAGAAAATTGTCAGATTGTGCTTAATCAACTCATATATAGCTACTGATTCTTGGCAAACTAAATATTTATGGCAAGCAGTATACCCGACGTTGGTATTCTATTGGACCCCCGGTCGTATCGCTTAGACATCGAGCATACCACATATCCTTGTATTTAAATAGAGCCGGGTTCCCATTTGGTACGATTATCTTCTTTCTCTTTTCTACTTTTTCTTTATTTCTAATCTCCACACTTGGTAGGCGTTTTGTACATAGTAGATTTTGATTATGTAGCGGGATAATGCTGCTGATCATTGTCCTGGTATATCGCTTAACTGATTCTCACACATTCACGCTATTATTACGCGGGTGCCACGTAACACATTAAATATATTATTTCAATATAAACGAATGCTACGGCAGAACTTGAAGACAGCAAAAGCAGCTTAAAAGTAATTAAATGAAAGGTCCATTTGGCAAACAACTTCCGGACAGATAAATTAGTTACAAACTGTAGCATTGTTAGTGGATGGAATACGCGGTTGGGATTCTAACATCTAGTGTAGACCTAAACTCCCCATTTTTCCTATAATAAGAGGAAATTATATTAAATAGATCAGCATACTTATACTTTAGAAGCATTTGGAGTAGAAACTTTAGGGCCTTGGAGAACAGGAGCTCACAAAGTTTTCAAAGAGGTCGCGGCCCGCCCGGGCAGCACGACAGGCGATCAGAGCTATGGCCGCTATATAGCACATCGTTTAGCAATAACGAGGGAATACGGTCTCGGAGACGGCAGTAGACTTTGATTTAATAACAAGATAACGCCGCTGACCATTAACCCTGTACATCCCTGGTTCTCACTGCATTTACAACACGGTACTGCTCTTGATATTAAACATATACTGATTATTAAATATGTACACAAAATCTCAACCTTATATAAACACGTCCTCCTTATTCAACCCAACGTTATTAATCGCGGTTGTGGTAAGCTTGATGCGCCTTCCGGCTCAAATTTTACGCTTTCGCCTGATCAAACGTACCGGCACCCGATCGGTTGTAATCCATCCTTTGAACGTTACATTGCGATTATGTAAATTACCTTTAAAAGCCTTTACAGTGGCTAATTTTGGAGTGATCGTGCTGATAGCGTGTGTAACTGGGATAACCGAGTTTACGATAACTGCGTTTGAATTTTATCTATAGGGTATGGTCGAATACTCGCATATAGCGGACGTGTTCTGAATTAGGAAATGGGAATTATCAGCTCAACTTTCACGAATTTATGAACATTTTAATGTATCTATCTAGAAAGCGACATCATAATTAGTTCGTAAGTCCATTATCGGACATAGGCCTCCGCCTTGGGAAGCGGAGGGGGAAGTTCCCATAATGCCACGACAACTGGTTGGTAGAGTGACAGTGATCCTGACCTCTGTGCCAATGAGGGACTCATTCGAGGGTTCGAATGAGTCCCCAGTAGAGTGGGGACAAACTTTGTATGATGCGCATAAATGTTTGTATGTGTCATGGACGTATTATTATAATTTTATTTATTGGTTTAAGTCATTTAGGTATTGTAATTGCCTATATAAGTATGTATATTGTTGTCTAGTTATTAAACAGAAACAAAGGTATTAAAAAACAAACTACTCAGGTCGACTAATTCTGAAACCAAATCCGTCAATGTTTGTTTGTTTGGTTGGTTGTTTGTGTGTTTGTCGAGCTTCACGCAAAAACCAGCGACCAATTTTTGGTTAAATTATAACAGTCTTATTCCGACTTAAATACTACGGCATATTTCATCAAAATCGGTCCGGTAACATTGAACAGCTTGATCCCTGTTTTAGTAGCCGCCGTTAAGGTACGAGAGCTCAAGTAAAAGTGGTTCTAAGGCTTCTTGTATAAATCTATGATTGTATCGGGATTTTTGATGTAGCGAAAACCGTTATTCACGTGGGCGGAGCCGCGGGCAAAAGCTAGTAAATAAATAAATGTGAATTTTAACTATTCTCAAACAAACTCACGCTGTGCCCTCCGACCGGTGGTCGCTTAGAGAAACTTTCTAGACATGCCACAGATATACCACAACTTATTTAAAATCCCACACACCAAAGTGATTTTCTCGGCGGCATTTGAAGTCTGCCACCCGCATCAGGCCTGCGCGGTGAACTATACTAACCAGTAACCACCCTCATTATAAGAGGCGATCTGTGTTCTGCAGTCGAATAGCAGACGAGTTGATAGCAATAATCATATTCTGATAAAAAATAAAGGATCTTCGTGATAAATTTCAGTCTTATAAAAGTCAACACTAAGTATGGTCTACTAATATCTTTCTATGTATAAGCTCCGACTTGAAATTTGCAATGGGTCAAAATTTATTATCGTTCTAGCTTTTTCCCGCGGCTGCGCCCGCGTGAACGTCGGTTTTCCGCTACATGAGAAATCCCGACAAAATCTTACTTTTATATAAAAAGTTAAACACCACTTTTACTTGACCTCTCGTACCTTAGCAGCGACTACTAAAACAGGGATCGAGCTGTATCTTCAATTCTACTGGACCAATTTTGATGAAACATGCCGAATTAATTAAGTCGGAATTACCTTTAAGACTTAACCAAAATCTACCCGCTGGTTTTTGCCTGAAGCCCGAACAAACAAACATCGACGAATTTGGTTTCACAAGCCCTTAATTAGTCGATCTGAGTAGTTTGTTTTTAAATATCTTTGATTTTTGAAAATTTGACATTTAACAATTTTATAATAGTATAGGTTACTATAATACTGGCAATAAAGTAAATTCACTTGACGCATTCATCATCTTCACCATCATCAGCCTATAAAAGTGATAGCCACGGGCCTTCGTCTTAAAAAGGAGGGATTTACAGTATTCTTCACGGTTAGCGGGCGTCCTGCAGGTCGCAGTGGATTTAGATTGAATAACAGGATAATCCTCCTGCCCATTATCCTGATGTATCCTTCAGCTCATTGATGCCCAAAGCCCAGGGATCAACGATGACCTGCAAGAGATCCACGCCAACAGTCAAAAATACATTTGAAGTTCATAAATCCACAAAAAATTTATATTAATTACGCTTTGGGGGTCTACCCAAAAGGGGAGTGGTCTACAAGACAAAAAAGTGTGAGTACCTCTTCTTTAGCCAGTACTCACATTTTCCGCGAGAAAATAAGTAGTGAAGCTATTATTGTGTGGGCACGCGCAGGAGCCTCCACACTGTGCCGCTGTACTGGGAAACGATTACGATGGCGCCACGTGTCCGGTCCCGTGTTAGAAGCTTTCACTTTGATTTGATTTTATTAACATCTAAGTAACGGTTAGCCAAATTTATTAACCGATTAAGCCAGTTGATAATAATTCTGCTGTTTAATTCAAGGATCACAGGTTCAATCCTCGATAGAGGCAAACATACATATGCATACACACACTCACGCCAACATCCTTTAAGGGTAGGCAGAGACCATAGTATATACTGCATACATACAGTCACACCTCTTTCCCATTGAGGTAAGCAGAGACCACTTCTTTCCACCTGCCACGACCGTTTAGTGAGCAAAGTGGACATCCAGCCCACAGTTCGCCCCCGTGGGTAACGAGACGTGTCGGGTGGTGAACCACGACGCCGTCATTTTATGAGGTTCAAAAGTGATTAAAGTACCTCATTGCGTACCCACGGCTTACAATTTTGACTCCCTTACAATTTTATTATAGTAGTATATATCCTTATTCAACAGTTACCCAACACAATATAGTAAGTGAACTTTTTCATCGCCAATTTCCCTTTTGGAAAATGTTTCCATTGTTTTGTCTTTGAAAAAGTTATTACCCAGTCAGCAGTTGCCATTCAAGCCAGCATACTAAAACCAGGTATTAAAGACTTAAATAATTTAACATCTAGTTTCAGACTGAGCTACTTTTTCTTTCGGAAAGCAAGAAAATAGCACCGGTGTGATAATAGTCATGATAGTTTTAATAGTCTTTGGGGGAGAAACAAAGAAATTGGGATGGAGAACAGATAAAATCACAAACAGACATTTTATCAACTGTTTCAGTTAAACCAGAGGTTCTCAGACTCTTTTTTCTCATAGACCACTTCCAAAATTTAGTTGGTTCAGGTGAACCCCCTGCAGCTACATTTCTACCATATTCCCAAAACTCAACTAAAAATGTGAAGATTAGATCTAACTATGGAAATTTGCGTACGCCAACGTAGAGCCCCGTTGAGTCTCCCGTGAATCCCTGGCGGTCCACCTGGACCACTTTGAGAACTAAGGGGTTAAACTAACTAAACAATCTTGGAAACTGATATCAGATCTTTGTCAATTAGATAATTTAATTCTATAGAAACTTTTTTACTTCATTCCTAGTCTATATTCGTCCGCAGCACAGGGGCCCTACCCTCTGTAACAATGAGTGGTCAAATCAACAGTGGCAATCGGCTGCGCGTGAGTGCAAGGGCGTCCCCAACCCTTGGCCCGGGGGAGAGGCGCAAGTATATGGAAGATAGGAAAAGTATGAATTTTAAATACAGTCAAAATCACATGAATAATGCCTCCCCATTACCCCTCCACCCGTGTTCACATTAGACTATAACAGCGCGAACGAAATACTTACCTCCTTATTCATAAAATCTTTTATTCCTGCTTTAAGCTAACACGTGGTTTGTCTCTTTCTATATTATTACAAATTTATTAAGACTGAAAGGGACAAACTACAGATTAGCTTAAACTAGGTGTAAATATTTTTATGAATAAGGCCATTAGAATGGAATAAGTAAATTATCTGAGTTTCAATTTGCGAGACTTGCTTGATCAGTTAAGCAATTTAAGTGAGTGGACTTTGATTTCTATGGTATTGGCTACATTGGCTATTTGAATCTCTAGGGGGAAAACTACCCTTCCCTGCGCCCCCCTGGCGACGCCCTTGATCGACTGTATATATTTTAAAGTGATATTATATTTCATCAAGTTAACAATAAAATATCTGTGTGTCACATTTTATCGATTCTCGAGAGTTTTGAAGACAATCCAAAGAATATCACTAGGATCAGGTAAAATTCCCGCAGGTTTATTGCCTTAAAAATACGGTCACTGCTATCTTATTCACAGTTTTATTCCAATGTTTCAGTGTTGTTCACGATTATTGACGTTTAATACAGAAAACAACACTAAATTTATATATTAAATTTTATAATAAACTAATCATCATCTATCATCGTCCCCAGTCTATATTCGTCCCCACTATAAGGAGACGGACCTCCTCTGATCAGGAGGGGGATTAAGCCGTAGTCTACCACGCGGGCCCAGGGTGGATTGGTAGACTTCACACACCCATGGAGGCATGCTGGATTCCTCATGAAATTTTTCCTTCTCCGTTAAGTACATTGATGTCTATAATGTAGCCCATAAATGAATCAGAAATTACTCAGTGGTACGGAGCCGGGATCGAATCCGTAACCTTTAGATCGAGTGTCGTGTTTATAACCATTGCACCACCAATATACCTAATATGAAATAAACTAATATGAAACTTAATATCTTCAAGTGATGCTTCACTCGGGTTGCCGCCATAACTCCTAGTTGATATTCAATGAAGGTTTCCACAAAAATCGAAGCGGACACTGGAACATTCAATGTCGCTTAACATCTTAATCGCACGATGTATAAATGTATTTTATATTAAACTAGCGTTTGCTTACAGCTCCACTGGCGTGAATGTCACTTTGCCACTAAATGGGAAATCGCCAAACAATCACAGATTTAACAAAAAGCCTGTTAACCACATTAACTTCAGCTCTCATACCTTAACGGCGGCTACTAAAACAGGGATCAAACCGTGTCTTCAATACTACAGGACCAATTTTGATGAAATATGCCGCAGTATTTAAGTCGAAACAGCATCTTTAAGACTATTAGGGCTTAATTAAAATCTACTCGCTGGTTTTTGCGTGAAACTTGAACAAACAAACTAACATCGACTGATTTTATTTCAGAAGCCCTGAATTAGTCGATCTGGGTATTTTTTTAAATATCTTTGGTTTCCTAAATACAACACAGTACAGTATTCTTTATTGCACAAAAAAATACATAAGGTGAGAAAAACAAAGAGATTACCAATATACGCGGCGATATCGCGATGCGCGATTACCAATATGTATATAGGCGGCCTTATTGTTGAGGTAGCGATCTCTTCCGGGCAACATTAGGGTAGGAGATTGTAATTTTGACTTGCGGATAAGTGCCTAAAAACTATATACCTACATACTAATGTAATACCATACTTAAACATACATACAAATAATACCCACTATAAATAAATTGAAACCTAGATATAAACATATGAATAATTAGACCAATATACAACTGAAACACATAATAAGTACCTATACTATGCTCAGACAAATACAGGAAAGACTAAAATACTCTAAATTAATGATGAAATTATGATTTAAGGAACCGATTTTTCACCTGACTCTTGAAACTCTCCAGTGATTCTGCACGCCTAATGCTTTCGAGCAAGGAATTCCACAACTTCACTGCACGCGTTGTGAAAGATTTATTATAGAATGAGGGTAGAAGAAGCGAAAATAAAACGGAATTTCAGGTAGGAAGGGGTGTTAGGATGGAAAAGGACAGAGTACAGAAGGGAAAGGATATGACAGTCCCTCCTACGGGCAATGGAAAACCACTGAAGACGGATAGCGATAGGCAGAAACATGGTCATATCTCCGCAGACCAACGATAAACCGAATACATAGATTCTGCAAACGTTCGAGTTTATTGAGAAATTGACAAGACAGACCAGGGTAGCAAACGTCTGCATAACCAAGTACTGGTAACAGAAGGGTGTTCGCTAATAAGATTTTAGTTTTTGTCGGCGACATGTTTTTAAAATGTTTTAGCGCGCCTTCCGCACCAAACACCTTTTCCTGCTTGTTTAATTTACCTGATGGTTCCAAGAAAAATAGCTGTCAGAAATAATCCCAAGGTTTTTAACCCTATCACTAAAAGAGACAATAACACCACTGAAGACCACTTGAGAGATAAAATTATAGTCAATGCTCCTTACGTACCACGGGCTACCAATTATGATCGTTTGACGTTTGGTAGGATCGACTATCAGTCCAAAAGAGGGACTCCACTCCGAGATGCAATTTGCAATTAAAAAAATGTGACATTTAACAATTTTCTAATAATATGGATACAAATATATATGCATAATACTGTTCAGCACCGATATATTTTCTTAAATGCTGCTTACAGCATTACCATACCATACATAACCAGCTAAGGGATAATGGGATAAATCAGGATAATGGGCAAATGCGTTATCCTGTTATTCAATCAAAATCTACTGCGATCACTAAGACACCTGCCGAGCGTAGAGATTGTGGCAAATCAGTCCTTTTTACCTAACAGACCTATGTCAAGCCGTAAACTTCTACCAGCTGATGATGTTGATGATATGAATAAAAGCTGAAAACAACGCTCCTTACTTATCAAAACAACGCTCCTTACTTATCAAAACAACGCTTCTTACTTATTAAAACAACGCTCCTTACTTATCAAATCGTGAACCAGTTTCAATAAGCAAGTAAAATTATCTACATAAAAATTTTCAATTAAAACCCTGTCTATTTGTTATGTTCCGAATATTTGATGCTACGGGAGATCTTAAGGCTTCGAGTTCACATTACTTTGTGAAATACGGCCGCGGTGAACACACGGCTATAGGATAACATTTATGGCTTAAAATAAGTACGGCCTGATTCTAAACTAGCTTTACCGGCGGCTGCGCCCGCGGGAATGTAGGTTTTCGGTTACACGAAAAATCTCTAATCAATCATAGATTTATATAAAAAGCCGTATAACCACTTATACTTGACCTCTCGTTCCTTAACGCGGCTATTAAAACAGGAATCAATCAGTATATTCAATTCTACAGGACCGATTTCGTTGAGACATGACGCATTATTTAAGTTGGAATAAAACCTTTAAGACTGTAAATAGTTTGACCAAAATCTACCTCGCTGATTTTTGTGTGAAGCTCGATCAAACAAACAAACATCGACGGATTTGGTTTTAGAAGCCGTTAATTAGTCAATATGAGTGGTTTAAATATCTTTGATTTTTGAAAATTTGATATTTAACAATTTTAGAATAGTATAGATTGATAGATGTTGTATTCTTCGTGGTCTGTTTGACGCGTGTCTATATATTAAATTATGTACTTATTTACTCGTGCTGGGAGTACGGAACAGGTAATTGTGTTTATTTTACGCTCAAGAGCGAGGATTATCCAGCACACGATGTTTGCGTGGCAACGGGCTTGCCTCTATTCACACTAGGTGTAGTATAACGATGCTATTTGAAATGAGGGTAAACTAAAATATATGTCTCCCTCTCTACAGCGATATAATTCTAAATGAGGGTACAGTAAAACACACGCCTCCCTCTCTTAGAATAATAGACGATACTAAAACAAAGCATCTTTTATCGAACTATACAATACAAAATTTAAACGCAAGCGCATTTTGAAAAGCGAACAATGACAACGATTTTATTGAGTACGCGCGTCCTAAACAAAGAACAGGTGTAAACCGTGCGAACGATTTGACTTGCGTTGCGAAAATAATTCTCAGTTCAAGGGTACACGAAATGTGTTAAAGATAATAATCATTGTGCCGACAGTCGTGTCGGGTCACGGGTTAGTAGCGAACAGTTTTGATCGACACCTTAAGAAGCTCTCGCTTGACCCTCGGGCGAAAGGCCTGAAGGTAGACCTGGTGGCTCCAGAAGGCGGTAGTCCGTGGCACGGCGCGCATTGTGAGGAGGTTCCTCACTTTGGAGCCCTAACCGCTGAAGATTTGGGTCATTAGATCTCGTCTTCGGCGGGGAGTTGTTTTTATATTATTGTTTTTTTTTTTAAGGAAAAAATGTATTTTTTTTCCTTTAAAAGAGAAAAAAAAATAATATAAAAATAATAATAAAGAAGTACTAATAATAGTATTCATACTTTCACAGATTTTGATCTAGTCCCAATCTAGGATTCTCTGTACGTTGGGTACTAGACAACGATATACTCGTACATAATTAAAGAAAAATTCAAAACATAAATAGCATACATATAAATATACGTCCATGACTCGGATACAAACATTTGTACTCGTCACACAGAGTTTGGCCTTATGAGGATTTGAACCCGCAAATGAGTCCCTCATTGGCACAGAAAGCAATGTTACTACCGCTGTTCCAATCAGTCGTCAAATATAAACAGAATAGCGAACAATAGGGTAGATGAATGGCCGCTTTACATTCCCATGGTGAGACACATGACAACGTATGACCCCGGCTG
Source organism: Thaumetopoea pityocampa (assembly GCA_017165845.1). NCBI lineage: Eukaryota > Metazoa > Arthropoda > Insecta > Lepidoptera > Notodontidae > Thaumetopoea > Thaumetopoea pityocampa. Next base: position 5,310 of record WUAW01037914.1, on the reverse strand, counting down.
ATACTTGTGGGTCTGGCCCCTACACGACGTCATACCCAAGGTCTCGATATGTACGATACGATCAGGCATATTTCCACACTCAAAAAATTTTCGGCCTACGGCCGTTAAGGTACGGGAGGTTATGTCAAAGTGGTTCATAGGCTTTTTATATAAATCTATGATTGTGTCCGGATTTCCTACGTAGCGAAAACCCGATATTCACGCGGGCGGAGCCACCGGCAAAAGCTAGTATTACATAATGTAGTAAATAATAAAATACGCAGTATTATTATGATGATGATTCCACAAATTGTTAAAAAAAATCAAAAAAATTTGCTTCAAATCTAGTAAGCTTTATCATCATAGCAAGACTCTTCTATATTTCTATACTATTAAAAATTATTAAATGTTAAGTTTTGTAAATCAAATATATTTAAAAAAAAAAACTACTCAGATTGGTTGATTAAAGGTGTCTGAAACAAAGTCCGTCGATGTTTGTTTGTTTGTTCGAGCTTCATCCAAAATCCAGGTAGTAGATTTTGGTCAAATTATTATAATCTTAAGGGTATTATTACGACTTAAATACTGCGGCATGTGTCATCAAAATCGGTCCAGTATAATTGAAGATACAGCTTGATCCCTCTTTTAGTAGCCGCCGTTAAGGTACGAGAGCTCAAGTAAAAGTGGTTCATTGGCTTTTTCTATAAATCTAGGATTTTTTTTTAAAGACCGCTCCCGAATTAGGATTAATTCCTGTGTCGCGGGGATTTTACAAACATTCAAATAACGGAAACATAGAACACCCAGACTCGGAACTACAATTTGGGGTTTACACAAAGGTATTGTCCCGTGTGGGGATCGAAGCCACAACACTCGACAGCACAGTGGATGCTTAAACCACTGTGCCATTCGTGCAGATTATTTCGGGATTTCCCATGTAACGGAAAGTCGATATTCGCGCGGGCGGAGCCGTAGGCAAAAACTAATTGCACATAAACGTTCGCCGCTACGCCAACGCTACGCCAAGCCAAGATCATAAGCCCCCAGCATCCACCGATTGCCGATATCTTAATTAGTTACTGGCCTACGTACCCGCGGATCAACCCACGCCATCTTATTGACTCGGGCTCGCTATTCATCAGTACATAATTAAAATAAGGTAATGTTAAGAACATCATTAAAATAAGTTGACGAGCTAAACGGGCGGTGCGACTTTAAAATATTTATATAATAGCGGGCTTAATATACCCAATCTATCCGACTATACTATTATGAAGTTGTTAAATCTGAAATTTTGTAAATCAAAGATATTTTAAAAAAAAACTACGCAGAATGACTTATTAAGGGCTTTTGAAATCAAATCCGTCGACGTTTTTTTTGTTTGTTTTTTGAGCTTCACCCAAAAACTAGCTAGTAGAGTTTGGTCAAACTATTACAGTCTTAAAGGTACTATTCTAATTTACGTATTGCGGCATGTTTCATCGAAATCGGTCCAGTAGATCTGAAGATACCGCTTGTTTCCTATTTTAGAAGCTACCATTAAAGTACGAGTGCTCAAGTAAATCTAATTCTAAGGATTTTTATATAAATCTATGATTATTTCGGAATTTTCCATGTAGCGGAAAATTTAAATTTACACGGATGGAATCACGAACAAATGCTAATATAATAATATAACTAGTCTAATATTAGGATTTATTTTACACTCATCGCACCTGCCTCTAATTAGGATTCCATGTATCTTGGGTAGTTGACGACGATTGGTGTCATCATCAGCGTGGGAGTCCGCTGCTGAATATGGGCCTCTTCCTTAAAAAGGACGGATTTGCCATAATGTCCATGCTTGGCAGGCGTCTTGGAGATCGCAGTAGATTTTGACTGTGTATCAGGATAACGCTGCTGACCCGGTACACTCCACAGCTAGTTCTCACACCATCCACGGGGGAGAATCCATCTATTGTTATTTTGTCGCCAAAAGCATAGAACACATACAGACAACGATATACTTATATAGATAAATAATATATGTATGTATGTATTTTAGTATATTTTTGGTATTTGTATA